>CAUYTI010038245.1:0-26048 GCA_963575145.1 Galago senegalensis | reverse complement strand
TTTTTGAGACAGAGTCTCAAGCTGTCCCCCTGGGTATAGTGCATCAAAGCTCACAGCAACCTCCAACTCCTGGGCTCAAGCGAGTCTCCTGCCTCAGCCTCCCAAGTAGCTGGGACCACAGGCACCCGCCACAACGCCTGGCTATTTTTTTGGTTGCAGCAGTCATTGTTGTTTGGTGGGGCTGGGCTGGATTCAAACCCGCCACCTTAGGTGTATGTGGCTGGCACCTTAGCTGCTTGAGCCACAGGTGCCAAGCCCTGTTTATTTCTTTAGAGGCTGTGAGAGCTTTTCTCCAGAAAACATAGATTTCATTTTCAAGTCTTCATTATATTCAAAACTTGATTCTGTTGGCAAGTTACTCCATCACAGCTGAAGATCACTGTTCCACAACTCCTTATTAATTAATCACTGTCTTTGTACATTTAATAAATAGAATGATTGTCAGCAAAAGGAAAAGAAGTTTAGTCTTAAACCAGATTATTTTCTGCCATTGCAAACTACTCCAGACAGCATAAATACTGGCTTCAGTATGATGTTTTACCATATAAATAACAGACATTGTCTTAACTTGTTATTTTCAAGCACTAGTTGAGAAAAATACAGGAATCCAATTGAAAACTGAAGCCTTTTGAAAGGAAACTAAGACTGGATTCCTCTCAAAATGTCGCAGTTCTGAACACCTTCATTAATTAGCATGCTATCTACACTTGTCATGAATTATAATTGTTAGTTTCGATAAGTATTATTTTTATATCTGAAATAGTGTAATTTGTAACAATAGGCTTAAATTTGTCAAGACATGAATTGCATATTTTACATTTCCTAAAGAGAATTCCATTGTGTTACATTTGTGTGAATTACTATGTCACAGGCTTTAGTTCTCAGAAAAACCCAAGTGTTAAATTAAGTCAATAAATAAATACAAGCCACATCACAACAGATATTTTCTATTAGCCATTATTTATAACATAACAAATGACCTTTAAGTTAACATTGACTTCAAGTGGAAAGGAAATAACATCCTAAAGACAAGTGTGGTATGAATGGATGGATTTATAGTATTTCAGCATACTCAAGTAGATTTATCCTACTAAAAACGTTCTGATGGGAAAGGGTAGTGTGAGAAGGGAGAAATATAAAAATGAAAATCTTGCACTTCATCCCTTAAACAAGAGTTTGCAAATGGTATTCTTTAAATGGGCCCAGATATTATTTTCCTCAGCCCTCAGGGCACCTGGGTATTATCTTGGACATCCTTCTGATAATTTTCATGTGCCGTACTCATATTATCTTTATCTATGAATTCTTTTATATGGAAATGATTGGAAAGACTTTTTTTCTGTGTCCTAGGGATCAGATCAGAATTCATGCTGCAGTGCTATGATAATCATTGTCTATCTGAATCAGAGGTAGTTGTGGAGGTTTATCATATCCCTCAAATGTGTTGGGCTAGAAAAAGCTTGACCATAACTTTACCAAATTGTGTGTGTGTGTGTGTGTGTGTGTATACACATGTGTATGTAGATGGAAGACAAGAAAATATATACTGTAAAATAAATATACTATAGGTATATAAATATTCATTTTTTGCTATGACACTGTACCTTATCATTTTTCTGTCTCTCTTAGCTATCCAAGGTCTGGACATATACCAGAAATCCAGAGTCCCTATTATTGAAAAGATTTGCTTAAAAACGATAACCTAATGCCCTAAAAAGGAATGTTACTGGCTGGGCATATTTACAGAGACAAGTGCTTATCAGATGCTGGTTACAAAACAAGAGACAAATTCCTGATGGAAAGCTTTTGTCTGGACAGGGTGAGGTTAAGATTTAAATACATTATTCAGCTATGTCTTATTTTTTCTTTTCTTTTTAATTTTCTCCAGTCCTTCATTTCCTTCACTCAACTATATTCTGTCTTCCTAGTTATCCTCTCTACAATCTCTATTTTTCCTTGTAGCCTCAACAGAAGGTCCACGCTAGTATTAAGAAGTGGTGAGTTCATTAGCTACTATTCTTCCTTACCATGTAATAGTCCTTGGCCTGGCTTGTGACTTGAAAGAAAAAACAGACTTCACTAATAAATATTTTTCATTCTTCTTAAATAAAAATATTTAGGTGACTCATTATTTCTTGTGCATAGAATTACCTTCCCCCAGATGCTTCAATAGTTCATTCACTCACATTTTTCAGGTCTCTGAACAACTGAGAAGCCTTCCTTGACCACTATATTAGAATAGCAGTACTTTTGCCTTATCCCACACATGGGTCTCTAACCCCTTCCTCCATTCTATTTCATTTTAGAGGACTTACCACAGCCTGAATTATCAACCAGCTGTTCTTAAAATTGTTTATTTTCATTCTACTTTGACTAGATTGTAAAGTATATGAGGGGAGCCGTATTGTTTCATTACTTTTCAGTGATAAATGAAAATTGTATATTTTTATCGTGTACAACATTCTGTTTTGAAATATGTGTACTTTGTGGAATGGTTAAATCCATCTAATCAAAATATGCATCATTTCACGTTTACCTTTTTCTTTTGTGGTGAGAACAGGTCCATTAAAATACTCTTATAGTGATTTTCAACAATACATGCTATAATACATTATTAACTATAGTTATCATGTTGTAAAATAGATCCCTTTAAATTATTTCTCCTATCTAGCTAAAATTAAACTTTTGACAACACTTCCTCAACCATTAGCAACCACTATTTTACCCTTTACTTCTATGAGTTCAATGATTTTAGACTCCACATATAAGTGAGATTAAGTAGTATTTGACTTCCTGTGCCTGGCTTATTTCAGTTAACATAATGTCATCCAGGTTCAAGTATGTCCAAATAATAGGAATTTCTTCTTTAATAAGGCTAAATTGCATTTCACTGTGTACATATACTTCATATTCTTTATCCATTCATTAGTTAATGGGCACTTAGGTTGATTCCATATCTTGACTATAGTGAACAATTCTACAATGAGCATAGAAATATGGATATTTATCAGATATGTCGATTTTATTTCCTTTATATACATACCCAGTCTTGGAATTCAGGAAACTTATAATTGTTCTATTTTTAATTTTTTGAGGAGCCTCTATACTGTTTTCCATAATGGCCATACTAATTATGTTTCCACCAACAGTATGCAAGGGTTCTATTTTTCCAATATCTTCTCCAATACTTCTCCTTGTTATTTTTCACCTTTTTTATATCAGTCATTTTAACAGTTGTGAGGTAATATCACAAGGTGGCTTTAATTTGAATTTCTCTGAAGATTGGTGATTCTGAGCGTCTTTACATATGCCTGTTGACCATTTGTATGTTTTCTTTTGAGGTATATCTATTCATATCTATTCAGGTCCCATTCAGATCCACAGATTTCATTCTTGCCAGCCTCAAAAATTATATGAATCAATTCTTTAAACATTGATATCTGCCACTCAGACAATTATAGATAAGATAAAAATACATATATATGTATATATGTATGTATATATACACACACACACACATACTTCCTATTGGTTCTGTTTCCCTGGAAAACCCTAATATAGCCTCCTTCCTCAGTTTCTAGGTGTCTATCATGGTACTTTCTCTCAATAAGGTGTGTAATAAATATTTATGGTATCTTATCATTAATTCATTAAGGTTTACCAAAAGAGTGCAATGAAGTGATTCCTCTTTCTTTTTAGGCTATAGGCTATTTCTTTCTACATAAAGCTATTTCAAGTGAGAGAGTGAATTTCTCATTTTGTTATGTAATGTTCATGTTAAAAATGGAAGTTTTCGTGGTAATTTAACTTGGCTTATTCATGTTCATAGCATATGCCAAAACATTAGATAAAATACAGTGTGTCTCTCACTTGGCTTTTCTTTGGTTTCCTCAAATAAAATATAGCAAACAAAAATAACAATATAAATTTAGTACACCCTTTGTTTCCTTTGTTAAATTGCTAATTATTGAGCAACCACTGTATCAATTGTTCAGAGACAATAAATGAAGCTATTTTATCTACTGGATTCCATTTATAAAAGAATCCAGTTACTGGTTCTGGAGATAAGTGTCTTGTGTGTACATGTGTGTATGTTTTCTTTTCCACAGGTGAATTTAATGAGGACACTTGAGTGGCATAAAGTCTGTCTTAGAATTCCATAGTAACATAAGCTAACAATTGCTACCTGTGGTGCAATACCTTGCTTCTATTAAAAAAATTTTCACCTAATACAGTAGTTCTCAACCTGTGGGTCGTGACCCCTTTGTAACAATGAAAATATATCCTGCATATCATATATTTACATTATGATTTACAACAGTAGTAAAATTACAGTTATGGAGTAGCAACGAAAATAATTTTATGGTTGGAAGTCACCACAACATGAAGAACTGTATTAAAGGGTTGTGGTATTAGAAGGCATTACGAAGGTTGGAAACCACTAACTTCATAGCATCTTTTTCATGATGAAATCATTAATTTCACCTATTATAGAAAAATAAATGTTTTTCTGTAAAACTAAAGTTCAGATTAGTTTTAGATAAATCAGGACATAGCTATAAATTAAAATGATATCTGGACTGTCATTAAATATTTCCTATTATATTAAACTACATTGCAAAAGAAATAATAAGTTATTACCTATTACTTAGTTAGCTATGGTAGTAAGAATGCCAGATCTTTATTGACAAAGAAATATTGAACTGCGTTCTCAAGAGAAAATATAGGTGGAGATATTTTATAAAACAGTGTAGCAATCCAGTAAAGGTGAGCTAAATTCAGACTGGAAACATGATTAACTCTCAACTTAGACATATAAGGTATTAAAATTACTTTGAAAATTGAAGTTTTACATCTTCTAAATTGCACTTATTCTAGATGATAACATGAATTTGAGCACATATCTAAAAACAATCTTTGCCATGTACAGTAGTATTTTAGATCAATGTTTCCAAGGTATTTGTACATCATATTTACCCAGAATGTTTGTCAGAAACACAGACTGCTAAACTCTTGGGGAATATAGGTATATGAATTTTTAAAAGTCTCTGCTGGTGATGCTTGTGCTCAGTCAAATTTAAGAAATGCAGTTTCAGACTAGCAATGTACATAGTTTGATAGGTCATGAGACCAGTAGTAGCTAATGCATAAGTTACAATGAACTGGTTCATGATGCATGAAGTTTAAGGGTGATTATACAAAGATTATCCCCCATTTATCTCTTTTGTCTGACTCTAATATCTGATATTAATATTCCCCTCTATATATAGTTTTTTTATGTATGTTAAGCATCCTGGAAGTACTTGTATTTTAAAATGCTAAAGAGTTTTAACACGTGGCAGGACAAACTGAGCATAATGTAAGTGCTAAGCCTCTATGGAGAATGGAAACAGCATAGACACAGATACATAAAGAATCTGTGTAACACTATAGTCATACTATGTCTATTCCCAAAACTCCATAGTAACTTAGCCTTATAGAAGGTGTATTTCAGAAAAACATCATACATTTTAGCAATAACTTAATATTATTACTAAAGTATTAGGCCTCTGCCTTATCGTTTTCTTAATAGAAGTGCCAAATGGAAAATACATATAGCCAAAATCAGAAAAAAACAGACATATTAAATAATTATGTAGTGGAATAATTTAGTAACCTATAATTTTAGCATGTAACTATATGCTCATGTGCTTAATCTCTCTCCAACTCTCTCTCTTCACATATACAGAGGGTGCCAAAAAAACATATACACATTTTAAGCAAGGAATAAAACTGTTTTAAAATTGTAATACTTAATATATACCAGTAACAAAAAATAAATACAAGACATGTTTGACTTCTGAAGTTACAAGAACTCAACTCATCAATATCCATACATTTTTTATTACAGAAAATTACTGCTTAAGCAATGTTGACCAAAGTGTTCACTTGTATCAATATGCATGCCATCTCAATTTCTTTCCTAGAGTACCACCAGTTTTCTATGGTAAACCACATCTTTTAAAGTCCTCCATGGGTAGAAGGCAAGGGGTGGTAAGTTAGGAGAACATGGAGGAAATTCACTGCACCTCTTTGTCATACTCATTGTCCTAGAAAATTCTCATTGTGGTAATCTCTGACATCTCAGTGCATGTAATAATCTTGGGATAAAAAATTTCAATTTCTTTGGTTTAAGAATGAATCATATGCTTATTTTTATAATTCCTGTATCATGAGCACATTGTCTGGTAGACTTCGGCATTAAGTGTATAAACTTGTTCCAACACCAGAGAAGTACTGGTTGCTGTGTGAGGCCTCCTGGATCTTCTCTTATGCACATCACACACCTACCAAGCATCTCAAACTTAACATGAATGCATACAATCTCTAGTTGTGTTGGAGGTTCTGTTGTGTACTTACTGCCCCCATTGTTGTTGTACTCCACAACATTCTTGAATTTTAAATACCACTTCAGAATGGTCTTTTGTTCCTGGAACAACTTTGCTTCTGCCATTTACTTTGATGGCCCTGCCTACAACAAAGTAATGCTAGCATTTATTTGATTAATGCCATATTTTGAGTGAGCATCACATTACACATTGCTACTATATTTCAATTCTACCTAAAAAGTAATACATACATACAATATCTTAAAATGTGTATACATTTTTTGGCATTCCTGGTATATGCATGTACATCCATATATGCACACATTCACCCAAACAGATATACACATCTACATGTTCATACATATTTAAATATATAAAAATAGCATAATTTTAAAGAGTAATACAATGCTTTATAAACCTTTGTCACATAGGAAATTTCTTTTTACTAAGCAGAGTCTTTTGCCATGGGAATGTTTGCTAATGTCTTTAGTTTATAATAATATATGAGTACTTAAGGTAACTAATGTAGGTACCCAATGAATTTTTGAAAACTACCTGCCAAGGAGGTATGTATTGTAATGCTGGTCTTCTTCCTTTACCATCTTAATGGATAACACAGAGCACTGGTCAAGAAAATGAACTCTGGTGTTAGATTATATTAGAGTTTGAATACTGTCTGTAGTACTTGTAAGTTAAAATAACTCACTTAATATCTCTGAGTCTCAGTTTCTACTTCTATAAAATAGAGGTAGTAATACATAGTGGAAATTACTAGTTGAGATTATTGTAAGGATAAAATGAAGTTTTACATATAAAGAGAATACATATTTAGCTTTTATTATAGTTATTGAAGCAAGCTTTCTAGGATACTTCTCAGCAGAAGAGCTGATAGACTTAACATATAGCGCATTATTCTCATCTCCAAAGGCATGAGGGAAATTCTAGTTTTCTCTGACAAGGTAGCGAAGAAGAAGGAATTAAACTTGTTCTGGTATTTGTCCAGTGTCTGCCTTTGCAGAGACAGACTTTTAGAGTAGAATTATTTGGTCAGTGGCCAACTCTATTATTACAAAGTTGGGGTAAGATACCCACATCTTAGTGCAAACATTTCCCATGAGTCAGAGGAGGAGGAGATAATGAGATGGACTATAAATACACAAACACACCAACATGACCTGACCAAAAAGAACACAGATGTATTTCAAGAAAAAAATGATAGTTTAGCATCTAAGATGGAACTATAGAAGAGTGAAAGTAAACCAGACTCAAACCCTGAGATAAAAACAATCTGAATATGTTAAAAGATCAAAATTATTTCTTATGCAATGGCATTGTAATTTAGTATAGGTCTAATCTGACAAGGTAGAAATATTACCAATTATGTGATAGGGATTTTTTTTGCCTGGTCCAATTTTATGGAGGTCATTTCCTAGCCCATTTTAAATTATATGTTTTAAAAGGATGCATAAATTCATTAAATTATTTTTAACTCATCTCATTATTATATTCAGCTTGACCTCTCAGACAGTTGCTAATTTTTAACCAATTTAACAAAATGTTCTTTTTTAAGAATTAACAATGCTTCTAACTTAATATAGTTGAAGTAAAAGCAAGTCTTTCAAAAAAGAAATAACTTTTGAAGGTATATTGCATATAGAACCATGGAGAATTCACCAGAAAGACAGTAGAAATGTTCTTCAACCCCAATTAAAGCCTCATGGAACAGATAAAGAAACAGAATTATTTCTTGATAATCATACTAATGTGATAAATATGGAAAATAAGCAATGAACCTATCACATATTTAGAGACCACTTAATATATTCAAGGCATTGTTCTATAGGGTCTATGATATGGAATTGATTAAAACATGCTCTCTGTCCTCAAAAAGATTACAATTTAGGCTAAGAAATGTATTTGTGTAACAATGGTGTGAAATTGCTCATTATAATTGGTGCAAATGTTACAGAAATTATGTTGAAAATACCTCTTTGTAGAGTGTTATATTGAAGGAATCTTCCTGGGCAAGGTGAAATTTTAATTCACTCACTGATTTTTTTGTCCCTACTTTGATTTTGTATCAGTTCATTTATTAATAATGCTTATTACACTAAAAAATGCATAGGTCAAATACTCATGGAGAATAAGGGAATGTTTTCTTAAAATACAGCCTTGATATACATATTGTTATGTTTGTAAATGTGGATATTTATTTATTCATTCATTCAACCAAGATTTATTCAATGCTAACAATGAGCTAGTGATTATAGATAAAATAATGAAGGAAATAGGTCATCCAGATGACAGAATAGAACTCTTCAGTGCTCATCCCGCTGCAGAAACATCAATTTGAACAGATACTCGTGCATGAAAGTAACTTTCCCTAGAGTCAAAAAGCCATGTGAGACATTATAACACCTGAATGTAACAGAGAAATAAGATATATTGAGGAGGGTAGGAAAGACAAACCTTTCCTAGGTCACTTCTCCTCTACCTCTTGGCAACAGAGCATGAAGAGAGATACCTTGCATAATAAGGAAGAAAGAAGTGAACACCAGACTACAAAACTAAGGTTGTGAGCCATCACGGCGCCAAGTTACAGGCCTATGTGGCAGACTCAGTGTTTGGAATGCTCCGTCATCAGGCTAACCTCAGAGGCCCTAGCATTTGGACCACACCAACACTGGCCCCCACAGCCACAGGCTTAAGGAATATCCCAGCACCAGGTTGACTCCTGGATACCTATGTATCAGGCTAGCATCCTCACCCAGCCTCTGCAGATAAAAGCTACAGGCTGACCCAGTGACAGGTTAGCCTTTGTAGGCTTGAGGCTAGACCTGAGAATTAATCTTCCAACTGTAAACCAATTCCCATTAAAATCTTGGACTACCTGGCAGACTAGGTCTGAAGGCTTGCCCGAATGTCAGGCCAACACCCATAGCCCCAGACATTAGACCAATCCCAGCACTAGAAATATACTCACAGAATCAGGCTCATATTCTGCCTTAGCATCAGGACAGATCCATTAGACTTGGGCTTCAGACTAGCTTTAGCAATGTTCCCTATAGACTCAGTCTCCACACCTATTTTAGCAGCAGGCTGGCCCTCAGAGCCCTAATCATCATGCTGACATATAAAAACCCAGCCACCTTGGGCGGTGCCTGTAGCTCAAAGGAGTAGGGTGCTGGCCCCATATGCTGGAGGTGGTGGGTTCAAACCAATCCCTGGCCAAAAACTGCAAAAAACAAACAAACAAACAAACAAACAAGCAAACAAACAAACAAAAAACAGCCACCAGGCTGGCCTCTGCAAATAAAGGATCCAGGCCTATTCAATGCCAAGCCACTCCCTGTAAATCCAAGCTTTAAGTATACCTTAGTACCAGGTTGACATCCCTGTCTTTAAACACAGGAAAGGTACACACGGACTTGTGTTCTAGGCCTAGTCAAAGTCAGGCTATTCAACAAGGCCCATATTTCAGGCTGGTACTTGCAGCCCCACGCTCTAAATGACCAGGTTCCATCTCTGCTCTAGCAAAATCAGAGTCTAGCCATGTCTTATTAGGCCCCAGCAGTGGACTGGTCCCCAAGTACCAAAACTCTAGGATGCTTCTTTTTACCCATGTCCAAGGGCAGCCCCCAAGTACTCAGAATCCAGGCTATCTATCACAGACCAAGACTATAGGCCACCACCTGCATACCAGCCTGACACTAGTCTCCAATCTGACACTATCAGATAAAAACTTCAAGCTAATCCTCATTACCTCAAGCTCCAGGCCATTACCAGTGGTCCTAGGCATTAGGCCAGTTCCCTATAAGACCCCAGGCTCCATGCTGGCCTAAGCATGAGACTGTGCCTGGCCCCAAGACCTATTTCCACAGAAGCATGTTCCAGAAAACCCAGGGAGAGGCCCACTCTCCAACCTAGTGCCAGGCCAAAACCCATAGACCAATACTCCAAGACAACTTCTGCATATCTGGTCTCCAGACCAGCATCACACTACCTGATTTCAAAATATATCACAAAGCTTACGAATCAAAACAGTATGATACTTTCATAAAAACAGACATGTAGAACAATGGAATAGAATAGAGAGTCCAGAAATTGACCCACGTATTTGCTATTGACTGATTTTCAACAAGATGTCAAGAATGCATAATGGGAAAAATACAGTCTCTTCAATAAATTTCTTTCAAAAATTAGATATGCACATGCAGAAGATGCAGAAGATTGAATTCAAAAGGTTATATCAAACCACATATAAAAAAACTCAAAAATTATTAAAGACTTGCATGAAGGATCTAAAACTAAAATTACTAGAAGAAAACACAGAGGAAAACCTCTATGACATTGGTCTAAGCAAAATTTATTTTGAATATGGCTCCTACATCATAGGCAACAAAAGCAAAAATAGACAAAAGGGATTACTTTAAACTAAAAAGTTTCTGCACAGCAATGAAATAATCAAGGAAGTGAAAAGGCAACTTACAGCATGAGAGAAAATATTTGCAAACAAAACATTTTCTAAGAAAATGTTTAATCTCCAAAATATACAATAAACTCAAAAAGCTCAATAGCAAGAAAATAGAATAACCTGATTAAAACATGGTAAAAGGAAATAGGGCATGGTGATGCATGCCTATAGTTTCAAAAGGGAGAAGAATCACTTGAACCCAGGAGTTTGATCTTAGACTGGGCAGAATAGTAGTACTTATCTCACAAAAAATGCCAAAGGATCTAAATGCACATTTCTCAAAAGACCTACAAATGATGAACAAATACCTGAAAACAAAAAAGCTCAACATCACCAATTTTCAGGAAAATACACATTAAAACAAAAATGAGATATCACCTCACACCTGTCAGAATGACTAGTACCAAAAAGATAAACATCATTGAGGATGTGCAGAAAGGGAACCCTTGTGTAGTATTGATGGGGATGTAAAGTGGTATATCCAATATAAAAACAGGATGGAGTTTCCTGAAAAAATTAATATGGTAGAGCCTCCTTAGTTGACAACTTTCCTACATTGACCACCTCCTTAAGTTGACCTAATTTTCATAGATTGGCCATGCACCACATGTATCAGCACAGTAGGCCTAGTTGCTTATGTTGCCCACTGTTGTATGTTAACCAGTTTGTTACAGTCCCTTGGGTGATCTGATCAACTTACAGAGGTTCTATTGTTAAGCACTACCCTATAATTCACCAATCTCACAACGGGGTATATATCCAAAGGAAATGAATTTAGTATGTCAAAGAAATATCTCCACTCTCATGTTCACAGCACCATTATTAACAGCAACCCAAATATGGAATCAATCTAAGTGTTTATCAACAGATGAATGGGTAAAGACATGTTACATATAATATATAATATGTAAACACAGTGGGGTGCTATTCAGCCTTACAAAAGAAATATTCCTGTCATGTGTGACAAAATGAATGAATCTAGAGGATACCACATATTACATTAAGTGAAATAAGAAAGGCATAGAAAGATAAATACTACATGATCTCACTCATGTGTGGGACCTGAAAATTTGAGTAGAATGGTGGTTACCAGGGTGAGGGGCAGTTGGTACAGTTTGTAAAAAGTTCTATTTCTTTCTGTTAGACAAGAGGAACACATTAAAAAGAGCTATTATACAACATGGTTACTATAGTTAATAATAATGTACTATTAGCTGTTTGGGAGACTAAAGTTGGAGGATAGTTTGAGTCCAAGAGTTTCAGGCTGCAGTGAGCTATAATCCTACTGCACTCCAGCCTGAGTGGCAGAGTGAGATCCCATCTATAAAAATTTAAATAAGTAAAAATAAAACAATGCAGGATGTTCTTAACAGTCACGTACCAATAGGATGGCAGGCATTGAGCCCACCATTGGTATACAACTGTTAAAAATTATTTAAAGAGTAGGTTTTAAGTGTCCTCAGCACAAAAAATGACAAATATGCATGGAAATAAATATGTTAATTACCTAGATTCAGCCATTCCATAATGTATGTGTGTGTTGGGTACATATATACTTCAAAATACATTATACAGGATAACTGCTATTTTTAACAATTACAAATAATTAAAATATATCACAGGTATACAAAGAAAGATAATACATTTTTCTTTTACAAAATGCATGTTTTCAATAAAATTTAGCTAAGGAAATTGATTAAACAAAATTAGATTTTTTTACCTCTATAGACACATGAATCACACTTTTATTCTCTTTTCTAATGGCTCCCAAACTTGAGTAAGCATCAGCATTCCCTGGAAGGCTTGCTAAAACACAGATTTGTGGACATAACCATAAAGTTTCTGATTTCAAAGTTCCAGGTTATATTAATGCTCTGGCCCCTGTGCCACACTTTATAATATGTTCAGCTTAGGAGGAAGATACCATACCCTAAAAACCTCTGCAGAGGGTCTGACATCTATAGATTAAAAGTCAACATATATAAAATATATCCTTACTTGTCTTTCTCACCTAGAACTTCAGACATCTAGGCTTCTTACTCTCATATAAAAACCGAAAGGACTCTTCCATAAAGAAATTATACAACCACAGAGTAAAACCATTTGGATTCTGGCACTTGGTTAATCTCCTGGTTAAAAAAGGAAAGATAAAAGTCCTCATTCGAGGACCCTAAACCAACAACAGTTCTGAACCCTTACTGTGCATCAGAAACACATGATGAGCTTTAAGAAAAACAAGCTTTAGGGCAGCACCTGTGGCTCAAAGGAGTAGGGCACCAGTCCCATATGCTGGAGGTGGTGGGTTCAAACCCAGCCCTGGCCAAAAACTGCAAAAAAAAAAAAAAAAAAAGCTTTAGGAGCTCTTAAAAAAGTATTACTGGTAATGAATGAATCCATTTGACTATAAATCCAAGCTTAAACAAATATGCAAATTATAGTTTTAGAACATCATTTTGTAAGCATGGGAAATGTAAAAAAATATATTTGAGGTATGAAGATTAAGAATGAAGTGTTGGAGTATTAATTTCCTCATCTTTCATAGAACAGAATAGAGTTTAGAACAAAAAAGTGGAATCAAGAAAAAATATTTTGACTTCATCAACATCTTAATTATTTTTACTAATCTTTTATAACCATAGACAGAACTTTTAGAAATTTAATATCTCCTGTGCTAAGGAAATTTTTGTCTAAAACACTGAATTTATTTTAGTTTCGTTTAGTTTATTTTTGGACTCAAGTTATGGGCTTAGGAGTTTAGCTATCTTATCTGCACACTTCAACAGA
Organism: Galago senegalensis; assembly: GCA_963575145.1. Classification (NCBI taxonomy): domain Eukaryota; kingdom Metazoa; phylum Chordata; class Mammalia; order Primates; family Galagidae; genus Galago; species Galago senegalensis. The sequence continues at coordinate 12,422 of CAUYTI010038245.1, read as the reverse complement.
CACATCATTATGAATTGTACCAACATGCCTCTGTTAATCAGACATATATTTGATAACATAGGGGATTAAAGGATTGATGTTCTCAGAGGGAATCTGAACAGGTATGTACATTTAGTGTGTATGTGTGTGTGTGTTTTCTTCACTGCAGGATGGAAAGCCTGGGACTAAGACAAAAGCTGCTTTGGAAAATTTGGGCCAAATCTTATACATCCAACTTTCAGAGTAGTAGGGCCAGGAAGAAGAGCCGTGGTAACACAAGGCAATGAAGCATTAGAAACCAGAGGAGGTGGATGGTGCCAGAGATAGTGTAAACTTTGGGAAATAATGGTAGCTACGAAATGCAGGGATAATGAAAAGCAAAGTCCCTGAAAATGCTGTGCTTCAGACCTGGCTCCTGCTCCAGCAGACAGGATCCTACAGAATTGTAGGGAAGTAGATAAGGAGAGAGAGATTTTTAGTGAAGATCTAAACACAAATGTAGGAGACACCTGAAAAGAAACACCTTGATAATAATGGAATGGGGAAGGGATTAGTCTGGTTAAAAAGCATGAGAGGGGGGCGGCGCCTGTGGCTCAAAGGAGTAAGGGTGCTGGCCCCATATGCTAGAGGTCAGATGTGGTGGGTTCAAAACCAGCGCCAGCCCAAAACTGACAAAACAAAATAAAAAATAAAAAATAAATAAAAAACCACGAGAGCACGTACATCATTGTTTGGCAGTCTCCACACGTGTGATGTAAATAGCCAGGGAAGAAGTTAGTCTGGGCTCCTACTAAGACTGACTGCTGCACCTTTGAGGTGCTCCAGCACCTCTTACCCGACTGAGACAACCGGCTCCCCAGCACCTATGGGGAGCCATATCCCTAGCGAGCTTGTACTCCACGCAACCTGGTAGTTTCATGGGCTGGGGACAGCGACCTAGCATCCAGGCTCTGATGCACAAAAGCCAGGCCTCAAGCTCTGGAGGAACAATGCAGAGGTTACCATCTAAAGAAGTTACCCACTTGATGAAGGAAACCACCCAGATTCAAAGAACTAAGGCTGTCTATAGACAAAATAGCCAGAATTTTGAAGACTGACCTATATAGCAATAGATGGGCATATACAGGCTGGATGTGGGAAACATAGGAGCTACATCTGGGTTGAAGTGAAGAAGCAGCAAAGGAAAATGGTTCTAGGGCTCAGAAACTCTGCTATAGTCATGAATCTTAACTACATTTTCCTTATTCCAGTTCACTGAGATCACATTTCCTACTCTTCTCCCCATTCCCTGATATACATATTCATTTTCACAAACACCTATAACATTTCTGATACTCCTTAAAAAATGAAAAACAATCACTGTTTTCATTCCCAACCTAAATTATGTTCTGATAAACTATATGTTAGTGTGAAATTTTTACAAAGAAGCAGTTTTTTATCTTAACCTGGATCACTGGTGTATGCTAAAGCTGAGCAATATATATTTCATAATTTTGTGAAAATATAGAAGCATATGTTAAGCATATTTCTGCTTAACTCAATCTCATTTAATTATAGGTATTGATATCTACAATTACTACAATTAGGCTTAGTCCTATCTCTCCTTGGATTATGATATGTACTCCCCCCAAAAGCACCCCTTCTGATGCCCAATTCGAAAGTCCCAGAGTGCCTCACAATTGAGTCCATTCATATTTCTATAACTTGTTTAATGTAACTTCTACTGGAGACTTCATAATTTACTTTTTTTCTACTTTTGAACAATCATAAGGTGTGTACAACAGCATAATTCCATCATTAAGTGAGTGTCTTTTTCTACTTTACCTTAGGTCTTAACATAAGGGAAGTGCAAAAAGTCAGAAAGCATAGGATAACTACTTTCAAAGTGTTAAGAATCTTAACATAGTAAATAAAGCAATCTTCCTTCTAATGTTATTTGTAAGCCACTTTTTAAATCTCAGTGTGCAAGGTTTGCCTTTTAAGGCTCTTTGGTTTCTTCTTGGCCTTACTGTTTCTGACTCATAGATGATGCCAGAAGGTAAATTGTAATACCAGATCATTCTCATATAGCTAAAATTGGGACTCTCTACAGATATGAAGAAGGGAAAAAATGCATATGTAGTATTTTTCCACACAAGGTAAAAAACACATGCTATTTTAATCATAATCTGCTTTAATAATTATAAAATTTAGAAATATATTCATAGATACATACTCCAAGGTAAAATCATTTTTCTTATTCAACCTTAATTTTTAGCTCTGATTCATCAAACCTCACTGTCTTAGCTCATATTTCTATTGCTATAACAAAACACCATAGACTTGGGTGGCTTAAGCAACAGGCATTTAGTCCTCACAGTTCTGGAGGGTGGGAAGCCCAAAATCAAGAATAGGGGAAGCAAACTCTCTATCTTTGGTCTTTTCTTATAAAGGTACTAGTCTGATTGTGAGGGTTCTACTCTCATGAACTGATACAATTCTAAGGGCCTCTTAGAGATGCCATCTCCAAGAACGAATTACTGAATTAGGGGTTAGGTCTTCAACATAGGAATTTGAGAGGGGACACAATTCAGTTTATAGCACTCCCTGAGTTCTACTATCACATACAGGGAAACCCTGAAACATTCACTGGATCTGATTCAGAAGATAAGGGACCATGAATCTTAACAAACATATGGGTATCCAAGCCTCCAGTCACCAACTTTTCATGTTCAAGTGCTACTCTTACTCTTCTAGCTGTAGATCACCTCCTTCTTTTGTGGTCTAAGGAAGAGATTGACTTTCTAGGTTTTTCCTTCTCTAAATCAAGAATAACAAAAAACAACAGCAACAAAAGAAACATAATAAATGAATGCAAATTTTCATCACAGTCATATATTCCCTTCATAATTTTTGCTACAAAACTTACTATTCCTATCCTTAAAGCCTAATTCCAATTAAAGTTGTAATATCCATCAAACACTTAACATTATTGATTTACTACTTGAAATAGTCTCCCACTTTCTTTTTTTAAATTTATTTTTCTTACTTATTCATGTGTATATTAGGTTTCCACTTTTGCCTTCACAGAATTAAAAAGAATAAATTTAATGACAGTAACAATATTGAACATAAGCACTGAGAACAAAAACCTCATAAAGAACAAATGAAGCTAAATACATTCAGAAAAGAAATCAGATGATTGCTGCAATGAACTATTAAGCAATAATAATAGTAATAATGCAAAGAAAGTAACATTCACATTGTCAGATAGAAGTATGTCTATTATAGAATACTTTGATCAGTTAACTTATTATTATTATTTTGTTTTTTACAAAGTCTCAAAAAATAGACAACTAATATTTATAAATAAAAGTAAAAGATAATGAAAAAAAAAAGATCATGCCAAATCTTATAGACATAAGAATAAGAAATACTTAAAAATCATTCTACTTAGTCTGGATACACCTGATATTAAAATTGAAAAAAATATATTATTATAGGGGTGCCGCCTATGGCTCAAACAAATAGGGTGCTGGCCCCATATGCCAGAGGTGGCTGGTTCAAACCCAGCCCTGGCCAAAAACTGCAAAAAAAAAAAAAAAATATATATATATATATATATATGTATATAGTATATGTATTATTATAAAGGGGAAATTACAAACATATTTCACTTATAAATGAAGATGCAAAATGATAAACAACATATTAACATATTGAATTAAAAATTAATGTTTAAGTAATATACTTTGGTCAAAATTAAATACAATTTATATGAGAATAGTCAGTATTTTCTTTTTTTTTCCTTGCCCACACTCCCTCCCTCCTTCTCTGTCTGGTCTCCCCTTTGCCCCATGCCCACTTTCTTTTTAATAGGTTGTATACTTGAATAAGCCATGACATTTTCTCCCTGTATTTAACTTCAAGTATCAATAAGGAATGTAGAAAGGAATGCTCATCTAAATATCATTTTTGCAATTGTACATAGATCATAACACGGAACATACAATATTTCAATATACCATACCACACTAAAAATTCACATTCATTTTATATGTTTGTGTTAAGTGATGTGTATTAATTGTTAACATATAAAATACACATGAATATCATATCTTAGCTAAAGTAATAATATTCTAAGTAGATAAATCACTTTTCTCAGTTGCATAACTTAATTTTGCAATACTATTTTATTTTATCTTTTCCTATAAACTTATCTAATTTGTTTCATTTCTATCAAGAATTCTTGGCTACATCTTATGTCCTCAATAGATCAAGATAAATTTGCCTGTTACCTAATTTTTGTTTCATGGGATCTGTTGATATTCCTAAATTGTTGAAAAAAATGACTCTTATATTTTGAAAAATTCCATGGCATAGGGTTACAGTTAAGTAACAAGCAGAAGTGGGTAAAGGTCCTGGTGGTTTGATAAAATAGGGAAAAAATACAAAATAACTGCTTGTCTTTAGTAAGTCTCTTCCCTAGGAAATAAAATTCTACTCAATTGTTCGTAGGAAGCTATGCCTTGTAAATAATACCACTACTTTTGATATAACACAAGAAAATTATGAGACTTATATAAGAATTCAATGGAAGAGTCTGAATGCTTACTACACACACCATGGGAGATTATTAGAATGAAGGTGACCATTGGACAAACACACCATTACATAATTTTTTCTAGGGAACTTGCAGATTATTTTTATTGCAGAATTAAATGGATATATTGATTGTCAAAAAAAAATTTTTTTTTCACCAGTGTCACCTACAAGGTAAAAATTTAAAATAGCAGAGAGCAGAGCATGATGGCAGATGGGAAGGATGTTTCGCTGAGCATTCCTAGAGCAAAAGGGCAGAGGGAGTGGGCTGGTCCCAGTGTGGAATATTGATGCACAGGAGTAGCTCAGAGTGTGCAGCGTGGAAGTAGACAGCTGGATTTGGCCGGAGCCGTGGAGAACTTTCACATTTTGGCAAGTTTAAGCTGGCTCACCCAGACCACAGTGGCAGTGTGCCGGCAGTTGCAAGGGGCTGCTGTAGCGCAGGCTAGGGGGAAATTTTCTGACAGTTTACGCTCCTTTGGGGAGACTGGATGGTGCTTTCCCAGGTAGAATTTGGCGGCCAGCTTGGATGGCTGGCTCCAGCGGCTCTAACAAGGGTCGCAACCGGTGAAGCATCCACAGGGCAAAAGTTCCCAGACAGAGAAAATCCATAGTGGCAAGGGGCACCAGTAGCGTGTGTAAGTGGACCTCTTCCTGGGCACGATGGGAAGTGGCCCTTTCCCCCGATCAGGCTCAAGAACCCTGAAAAGTTTGAGGAAGTAGATACTTCTCAGTAGAATTTGGGGGCCAGTTTGGGGTGCTGTTTAGAGTAAGGTGACCAGATTTTAACATCGGTAAGGTGGGACAACATGGCCACGGGGCTGGGTGGGGCGGGGCGGGGGTGGGGGTGGGCAGGGGATGGGGCAGGGCAGGGCCTGATAACAAAGCCAACTTTGATAAGCAGTTGTCAGTAATCACTTCTCAGCAATTATTTGTTATTATTACAGTTTAACATTATAAAATTAACAAAAATAATATAAAATTCATATTCTGATGAAATAGCCACATGGCAGCAAACGTATATTCCCTTCTTGTTCTCCAGCCCGTTCGTGCGTTCTTTCCAAAAATCAGGACTTTTTAAAAATGCCACTGGACGTGGGACAAATTGTTGAAAAGCAGGACTGTCCCACCAAAAGCAGGACGTCTGGTCACCCTGGTCTAGAGCGGCCTCACTAGGGATTGGCAGGGGCAGAAACATCTGTACCGGAGAAAGTTGCCGATCAGGGACACCATTGTGGAGAATAGCAAGCCATAGTGCCTGCGGGCCTGTTGCTAGAGACCTAGGGAGTGGTGGTCTGGACTCCACCTGCCAGGAGCCGTCTTGCCCTCTGGACAGGCCTAGGGACTCCTGCTCCCCACGTGGATGATTGCATAGGCCTTTCTCTGAGGAATTGTTGAGAACTGTGGAATCCCAGATCTGTGGGGGTTGAGTGCTGAAGTGGACAGGAACAAATAAGGTGGCAAACTGCTCTAAGCCTGGGAACTAGAGAGAAGTGAATAGCTGTGTTGTTTGTCCCCTAAATTCACAGTGCCACTTGGTGTCCAGGAAGTAAATTATGACATAAATATACTCCTACAGAAATTTAATCCCTACATCATATGTGTGTATATTATTTTATTTTATTTTTAATTTAGCTTACATTATTATTATTTTTTCCTCTCTCTTCATTCCTTCCTCAATTGGTTGCTGAGAGTGCATACATCAGGCTATCTTAGCAGGGTTTTTTTTTTTGTTTGTTTTCCTTTTCTAATACCTTGTTTCAATGTGCTTTGCTTCTTACTAAGTTGTAAGGTTGGATGTTCTCCTATATTCCATTTTTACATTCAACAAGAGCAAGTACTTCTATATCTTTTAATTTATTTTCTTTTTTGGTGTTGGTTGCAGAATTCTAGCTTGAACTATTCCCTCACCCTAGTACACTCCACTGCATTCTCTCAGTTGATAGAGTCCCTTCTACTCATCCCATTTCTACCACATAAAGTACTTCAGCATCAGCCAAGATATTACTCCTACCCCATTTTTTGTTTTATCTTTGTCTTTTTCTTGTTCTGTTGCCTTTCTGCTCTCCTTTTTTATCCCTCCTACCTCCCTCCCCTTAATTTGATCCAATAACATTTAATTTTCCTTTATCTATGCATATATATACAAATATATATATATATATTTTTTCCTCTTTTTTCTTTCTCTTCCCACCCTTTCTTTGCTGAGGGTGGATGTGGAGGGCTAGCAGGTTACATGCAGCAGTAGCCTGGCTCAAAGAGGCCAGGAGAACATTCTAATCATGGTCCCAGGAACAAATTAATAGGAAGAACAGGCTAGAGAACTTTTCTACTTTTTTCTTTTGCTTTTCTTTCTTCCTTATCCAATTTTTCCTTCTTGGGTCTTGTGTTTGCTCTTTTTTTTTCTCTTCCTAATGTTTGGCAGAGGAAGAGTCTGGTTGTGGACTGACAAGTAAGGAGGGCCTATTTTTGAGGAACCCAGCCAGTTCAGCTCATGACTCTCAAACTAAAGAAGTTGCCTTAGCACTGTGGTGAACAACAACATCTCTTCTATTATTCACATCCTCCCTTCCTTTCCTCCATCTTGGCTGTTCCTCAACTTTATTCTATTAATCCTCCTTCCCCCCTTATTTTTGCCCTTATTTCACTTCTTCCTTTTACTTTTCTTCTACACTTCCCCCCCTTTTATTTTTTATTTTCTTTTTCTCTTCTTCTTTTTCTCCTTTCCTCTTGCTTCTCTTTGCTTGCTGCCTACTCCTACTGAGAGCATACCAAGTTCTCTGCTTACTGACCCCATACCAAGAGGCCTCTTCCTCACCTAATCTCTGAGACAAGGTATTTTGAAACAAAGGAGGAAGTGTGAAGGAAAAATGTGCACAAGGAAGTAAACAAGAGGAAAGTACACATGATGAGGAACAAAAATAAAAATGCAGGCAACATAAGTAATCAAATTAGAGCAACTCCCCCAAGGGAGCATGAGGCAAATTTGATATAGAGAAAATGGATCAACACTTGGAATCACATCTCCTACTTAGACTTAATCAAGAAGAAATAGACCTTCTAAATAAACCAATTTCAAGCACTGAGATTAAAGAAAAAATAACCCCCCCCCCCAATGCCCTGGTCCAGATAGCTTCACACCAGAGTTCTATCAAACCTTCAAAGAAGAGCTTATATACCCATACTACAGAAATTATTCAAAAAAATTGAGGAGGAAGGAATTTTCCCCAACACGTTCTATGAAGCAAATATGACCCTAATACCAAAACCAAGAAAAGACCCGACCAAAAAAGAGAACTACAGACTTATTTCACTAATGAATATAGATACAAAAATTCTCAATAAAATCCCAGTGAATAGATTGCAGCTTATTATTTAAAAAGTCATACATCACAATCAAATAGGATTCATGCCAGGGATGCAAGGCTGGTTTAATATACAAAAATCTATAAACATAATTCACCTTGTCAACAGGAGCAAAAACAAAGACCATATGATCCTCTCAAATGATGCAGAAAAAGCATTGGATAAAATTCAACATCTTTTCCTAATTAGAACGCTGAAGAATATAGGCATTGAGGGCACATTGCTTAAACTGATTGAAACCATCTATGACAAACTAACAGCTAATATATTACTGAAGGGAGTAAAACTGAAAGCTTTTCCACTCAGGACTGGAATAAGACAGAGGTGTCCATTATCACCACTACTATTCAACATAGTGCTGGAAGTTCTAGTCAATATAATCAATCAAGAGAAGGAAATTAAAGGCATCCAAATGGGAGCAGAGGAAGTTAAACTCTTCCCCCCCCCTTTTTTTTGCATTTTTTGGCCAGGGCGGGGTTTGAACCTGTCACCTCCAGCATATGGGGCCAGTTCCCTATTGTTTTGAGCCACAGGCACTGCCCAGAAACTCTCCCTCTTTGCCAATGATATTTTATATTTAGAGAACACCAAAGACTCAACCACAAGGCTCCTGGAAGTGAAAAAAAATACAGTAATGTCTCAGGATATAAGACCAATGTCCATAAATGAGTTGCCTTTGTATATGCCAATAACAGCCAAGAGGAGAAGGAAATCAAGGACATAATACCCTTTTCAGTAGCTCCAATGAAAATGAAATACCTAGAAATAAACCTCACAAAAAAGGTGAAGGAACTTTATAAATAAAACTATGAATCCCTAAGAAAAGAAAAAATAGAAGATATCAACAAATGGAAAAATATACCATACTCATGGCTGGGAAGAATAAACATAGATAAAATGTCTATACTTCTCAAAACAATCTACAGTTTCAATGCCATCCTCATTAAAATATCAACATCATACTTTCAAGACTTGGAATAAATAATTCTTGTTTTGTATGGAACCAGAAGAAACACTGGCATCAAGGCAATTCTTAGTAATACAAACAAATCCAGGGGTATCAACCTACCAGACATAGACTGTACTACATGGCCATAGTGATCAAAACAGCATTATATTGACACAAAAATAGAGACATAGATATTTGGAACTGAATAGAAAACCAGGAGATGAACCAAACATCTTATAGCCACCTAATCTTTGATAAATTGAAAAAGAACTTACACTGGGAGAAAGAATCCCTATTCAATAAATGATGCTGTGAGAACTGGATATCCACATGTAAAAGACTGAAATTGGACCCACACCTTTCTCCACTCACAAAAATTGATTAAAGTTGTATAAAAGACCTAAATCTAAGGCATGAAACAATTTTAATCCTCAAAGAAAGTGTGGGCAAAACACTGGAAGATATCAGCCTGGGGAAGTACTTTATGAGAAAGAATTCCATGGCAATCGCAACCACAACAAAAATAAACAAATGGGACTTAATAAAACTGAAAAGTGGAGGAGGGGGTTGAGACGGCTGATAGGTACTGGCCTCTGACAGAAGCTCCCATCCATAGGAAAGGATAAAGTCCAGAAAACACCCAACAAAGTTGAAGACTGGGAGCTCAGCTGAGAGAGAAAAGTGATACCAGTAGGACACCTCTTCTGAGGCAAGCAGCAACTCCTGGAAGGCAATCTACAGGTACATAATACACCTCAAAGGAAAAGTGTCCATCTTCTCCCCCAAGAAAGGTGTGCTTTTCCTTTTTTTCCTTTGTTTCAACCACTCTTCTGAGTCTCCTACAGGTGATCAATAAACTGAGAACCTATTCTCTTACTCCACAAGTGAGAGCTGCTGACAGGGAAGTCTACTACCCTGGAGGGACCCTGCTGAGACTCCGAACACCCTCCCCCAGGCAGAAAAGTGGAACTACATTCATATTGCCATTTTGAGTTTCCAGTCCACCCTCTCCCCCCACCCCACCCACAGAGGCAGCGAGAAGAGACCCAAGAGGAGCATCCCCCCACCTTTGTGGGACCAAGCCCCTTTCCCAGTCCTTCACCAGAAGAACTGCTTGATCCACACTTCCTATGCACGGACTGAACCCATCAGCCAGCGCATTCTGTGCCCAGCTGTCTCCCTGGCTGCTGTTCCTGCTTCCTGGGGTCTTGACAGTCGTGACCACAGCTAACTCCTCCTGGGGCAGGCTACATCATCCCTCCCACCATCCCCGCTTCCTGGGGCCTTGGCAGTGCGCACCCAGGGGACAATCAGAAGAAGCCACTGGCAGAATAGTTTTAGGGACAGTCTCCAAAAGGTGCAAATTCAGTATGGGGGGGAATCAGTGGAAAAACTGTGGTAATCAGAATAACCAGAGTAGATCGACCCACCCCCCAAGGAAGGACGGGGCAGACATAATTGAAGACCCATTCCATAACAGATGTCTGAGATGTCAGAAATTGAGTTCAGAATCTGGATAGCAAATAAGATCAACAGAATGGAGGAAAGGAGGGGACTAGAATTTCAAATAATTCAAAAGCTGTCCCAGGAATTCAATGATTTCAAAGATAAATGATTAAAGACTATGATACACTGAAGAAAGAGGCTGTAGCCCTTAAAGATCTGAAGACTACATTTGAATCCCTCATTCAGAGAATGGACCAGGCAGAAGACAGGATCTCTGACACTGAAGACAAAGACTTTGAATGTGCCAAAACATCCAAAGATCATGACAAATGGAGAGCAAAAACAGGTCACTCACTCAGAGAGCTCTTGGATAATTCGAAGAAAACTAATATTCACCTCATAGGAATCCCCAAAGGTGATGAAGTTGCTTCACAAAACACGGAATCTCTCCATGAAATTATGAAAGAGAATTTTCCAGACATGCCAAGGGATCCTGAAATTCAGATAGCAGACAGCTTCAGAAACCCAGCACGACTCAACACAAACAGGACATCCCCCAGGCATAACATAATCAACTTTACTAAAGTTAACATGAAAGAGAAAATCCTGAAAGCAGCTAGACACAAGAAAACATTAACTTACAAGGGGAAGAATATTATAATGACTACAGATCTCTCTACTTAAACCTTTCAGGCTAGAAGAGGGTGGTCATCAACCTTCAACCTCGTAAAACAAAAAAACTTCCAACCCAGGATGCTGTATCCAGCTAAACTGACTTTCATTTATGATGGAGAAATTAAATACTTTAACAACATTCACATGTTGAAGACATTTGCCATAACTAAACCAGCCCTCCAGGATATCCTCAGACCTATCCTCCGTAACAACCAGTGCAATCCTCCACCACATAAATAAACCCACCCAGAAAATTTTGATCAAATTCCAATCTCCACAGTGACAAAAGGATCAAAGATGCCCACTGTACCTTCAAAAAACTCGATACCCAAGAGTATACCAGGCTTATCAATAGTCTCAATCAATGTGAATGGCTATAATTGCCCTCTAAAGAGGCACAGGCTGGCTGACTGGATATAAAAACTCAGGCCAGATATCTGCTGCATTTAAGAAACTCACCTTACTTTGAAAGACAAGCATAGACTCAGGGTGAAGGGATGGTCATCTATATTCCAGGATAATGAAAAGCAGAAAAAAAGCAGATGTCACAATTTTATTCACAGATACAATAGGCTTTAAACCAACAAAAGTGAGCAAGGACAATGATGGTTACTTTATATTTGTTAAGGGTAATACTCAATATGACGAGATTTCAATTATCAATATTTATGCACCCAACCAGAATGAACCTCAATTTATAAGAGACACTCTAACAGACATGAGCAACCTGATTACTCCCAGCTACATCATAGATAGAGATTTTAATATCCTTTGGTAATTCTGGATAGATACTCCAACAAGAAGCTTAGCAAAGAAATTTTGGATTTAAACCTAACCATTCAGCATTTGGATTTAACAGACATCTATAGAACATTTCACCCTAATAAAACTGAGTACACATTTTACTCATTAGTTCATGGAACATACTCCAAAAATAGACCACATCTTAGGTCACAAGTCTAACCTCAGCAAATTTAAAAGAATATAAATTATCCCTTGTATCTTCTCAGACCACCACAGAATAAAAGTTGAACTCAGCAACAACAGGAACCTGCAGACCCAAACAAAAATGTGGAAGCTAAATAACTTTATGCTCAATGACAGTTGGGTCAGAGATGAGATCAAGAAGGAAATTACCAAATTCTTGGAACTAAACAACAATGAAGAGACGAGTTATCAGAACCTCTGGGATACCACAAAGGTAGTCCTAAGAGGGAAATTTATAACATTACAAGTCTTCCTCAAGAAAATGGAAAGAGAAGAAGTTAACAACTTAATGGGACACCTCAAGCAACTGGAAAAGGAAGAACACTCCAATCCGAAACCCAGCAGAAGAAAAGAAATAACCAAAATTAGAGCAGAATTAAATGAAATTGAAAACAAAAGAATTATACAACAGATCAATAAATCAAAAAGTTGGTTTTTC
>CAUYTI010038242.1:0-10970 GCA_963575145.1 Galago senegalensis | reverse complement strand
ATAAAAGGTATAAATTAGTTTCATAATAGGGGTGTGTACATTGGATACTTTTTCCTCCATTCTTGTGATACTTTGCTCAGAAGAACATTCTCCAGCTCCATCCATGTGAACATGAAGGATGTAAAGTCTCCATCCTTCTTAAGGGCTGCATAGTATTCCATGGTGTACATATACCACAGTTTGTTGATCCATTCGTGGATTGATGGGCACTTGGGCTTCTTCCATGACCTGGCTATTATGAATTGGGCTACAATAAACATTCTGATACAAATGTCTTTGTTGTAATGTGATTTTTGGTCATCTGGGATCAAACTCTTAGGCTTAAGCAATTCTCTAGCCTTAGCCTCCCAAGCAGCTGGAACTACAGGAGCTTGCCACAACACCGAACTATTTTTTGTTGCAGTTGTCATCGCTGGAACCCACCATCCTCAGTGTATGGCTGTGCTGTAATCACTGTGCTATGGGTGCTGACCCTATCATTTCATGTCTTAAATTTAAATCTTTTATCCAGTATGAGTTAATTATAAGTGCTGAGACCTGCAGGTCTAGTTTTAGTCTCCTCTATGTGGCTAACCAGTTCTCTCAGCACCATTTATTAAATAAGGAATCTTCACCCCAGTGTATACTTTTGTTTGCTTTATCAAAGATCAGATGGTGGTGCATGGTTGATTTTGTCTCTAGGTTCTCTAGTCTATTCCATAAATCTATATCTCTATTTTTGTGTCAATACCATGCTGTTTTGATCACTATAGCCTTGTAGTATAATCTGAAGTCTGGTAATGTGATGCCTCCAGATTTGTTCTTTTTTCTTAAGATTGCTTTAGCCATTCAGGATCTTTTCTATTTCCAAATGAAGTGTAGAATTATTTTTTCTAGATCCGTGAAAGATGGTGTTGGTATGTTAATGGGGATTGCACTGAATCTGTGAATCTCTTTGGGTAGTCTGGACATTTTTATCAGGTTGATTCTGTCAATCCAAGAGCATGATATGTTTTTTTCCATTTGTTTACATCCTCTGTGGTTTCTTTCCTCAGTGTTTTATAGGTTGTTCTAGGTATTTCTTTTTTTAAGCTGTTGCATGGTATTGAGTCTTTGATTTGACTCTCAGCTTGACTTTTGTTAGTAGATAGGAAAACTATTGATTTATGTACCTTGCTTTTGTATCCTGGCCAGGCACAGCAGCTCATGCCTGTAATCCTAGCACTCTGGGAGGCTGAGGTGGGAGGATTATTTGAACTCAGAAGTTCAAGACAAGCCTTAGCAAGAGCAAGACCCCATCTCTACTGAAAAAAAATAGAAAACATTAGCTGGGCTTGGTGAGGCGCACTACTCAGGAGGCTGAGGCAGGAGGATCGCTTGAGTCAAGGAGTTTAAGGTTACAGTGAGCTATTATGATGCCACTGCACTCTAGCCAGGTTGACAGAGCAAGACTCTGTCAAAACTGAAAAAGATTTCTTCAGAAGAAACTACTCTCTTTGTTTATCCATAAAAGGCAACCCCTCATTCCTTCAAATTTTCTCATAAGATTGCAGCAGTTCACCCACATGTTCAGATGCCCTTCTATTCTACTTCTTTATTTCCACCACATCTGCAATTACTTCCTCTACTGAAGTCTTGAACCCTCCAAGGTCATCCATGAGGGTCAGAATTAACATCTTCTAAAATTTTGTTAATATTGATATTTTCACCTCCCTCTATGAATCATGGAGGTACTTAATGGCATCTATTACCAGAATGGTGAATCCTTTCCAGAAGGTTTTCAACTTACTTTGTCCATATCCATCAGTAGTATAAATGGCTATAGCAGCTATAGCCTTACAAATGTATTTTTTAAATAATGAGACTTGAAAGTCACAATTACTCATTGATCCACAGGCTGCAGATGGCGATAGTGTTAGCAGGGATGAGAACAACATTAATCTCAGGATAAGTCTTCCTCAGAGCTCTTGGGTCACTAGGTACATTATCAATAAGGAGTAATATTTTGAAAAGAATCTTCTTTTCTGGGCAGCAGGTCTCCATGGTGGGCTTCAAATATTCAGTAACCATGCTGTTTGAATGCATGCTGTTTGTTTCATTCCAGGATGTGTTGTTTCATTTATAGAACACAGGCAGAGTAGATTTAGCATGAGTCTTCAGATCTCTATGATTTTGGGAATGGTAAATAAACATTGACTTCGACTTATAGTCACAGCTTCATTAGCCCCTAACAATGAAGAACAGCCTGTCCTTTAAAACTTTGGAGCCAGATGTTGACTCTCCTCTCTGGATATGCATGTCCTAGATGGAACCAAAGAAGGCTGTTTATTTCTACTGAACCTTTGTTGCTCAGGGTAGCCTCCTTCCTCATCCATTTCTACCTACATCTTCTAGATAACTTACGGCAGCTTCTCCATCAGCACTTGCTGCTTTGCCTTGCACTTTTATATTACAAGATAGCTTCATTCCTTAAACCTCATGAACCAGCTTCTGCTACCTTTGAGCTTTTCTTCTGCAGCTTCTTCACCTCTTTAAGCCTTCATAGAGCTGAAAAGCGCCAGCCACATACACCTAAGGTGGTGGGTTCGAATCCAGCCTGGACCCGCCAAAACAACAATGACAGCTGCAACCAAAAAATAGCTGGGCATTGTGGCAGGCGCCTGTGGTCCCAGCTACTTGGGAGGCAGAGGCAGGAGACTCACTTAAGCCCAGGAGTTGGAGGTTGCTGTGAGCTGTAATGCCACGGCACTCTACCCAGGGGGACAGCTTGAGGCTCTGTCTCAAAAAAAAAAAAAAAAAGACTCAGAGCCTTCCTCTGGATTAATTAAGCTTTGGGTTGAGGGAATGTCTTGGCTGGTTTGATCTTCTATCCAGATCACTCAAGCCTTCTCCATGTCATCAATAAGGCTGTAAGGCTATTTCACTCTCTCCCCATTTGTGTATTCACTGGAGTAACACATTTCATTTCCTTCACTAATTTTTCTCTTGCATTCACTGCTTAGCTAACTATTTCATGCAAGAGGCCTAGTTATCAGCTTATCTAGGCTTTTGACATGCCCTCCTCACTAAGCCTACTCATTTCTAGGTTTTGATTTAAAGTGAGGATGTGTGACTCTTCACTTGAACACACAGAGGCCATTGTAGAGTTATTAATTCACCAAGCTCAATATTGTTGTGTCTTGGGGAATAGGGAGGCCTGAGGAAAGTGAGAGAGATGAGGAAATGGCCAATTGGTGGTGTAGTCACATGTGTTTATCAATTAAGTGTGCAGTCTTATATGGGTGGGTTTTGTGGTGCCCCAAAGCTACAGTAACAAAAATTACAGTACTAATATCAAAGACCACTGATCACAAATCACCATAACAGATATAATAATTTAGAAAAGGGAAATATTGCAAGAACTGTGAAAATGTGACAGAGACATGAAGTGAACACATGCTATTAAAAAGCTGTTAAATAAACTTGACCAATGCAGGGTTGTCACATACCTTCAATTTGTATAAAGTGAAATTTCTGCAATGTGCAATAAAGCAAAGTGAAATGAAACAAGGCACACTTATGTTTAAGAAGCAGACGTCATGACGATCAACAACTTAACAGGAAAAGTTAAGCTAAAACAACTAGTTATGTCTTGTTTTTCATGGAGAATAGGCTCATAGGTAGAATTAACATAAATTATAACATTAAGTCCCAATTAACCTTGTTACCCACTGTAGTTGCCAGCATCCTAAGGTGGCCCCAAGAATCCTGCCCCTATTAGACACACCTGCGTGGTCCCCTCCCCAGGAATGTGAGAAAGATCTGTGAATATGACAAATAGTTCTCCCATGAGTATGTTACAATGTACAACAGAATGATTTGGTAGATGAATTAAAACACTAATCATTTGACACTGACTTAATCAAAAAGAAAATTACCTTGGGTGGGACTGACTTAATCAGGTGAGTACTTTAAAAAGTTTGGAGAAGTTAGAATTGTGAGATGTGCATTCTGGGCATAAAGGAAAAAGTACCATATTGTAAAGAGGGTTGCGTGACCGGAAACAGCAGTTTCTAGAAGAATGGCCCCCAGTTAACAGCCAGCAGGAAACAACTGCAAGGAACTGATTTCACCAACAACCAACAAGCTGGAAAGTGGACCTCAAGCCCCATATGAAATCACACCCCCTTCTGCCAATTCCATACCCTGGTGAGACCCTGAGCAGAGAATCCAGAGAAAATATGCCCAGACTCTAGACATGCAGAAACGAAAATCTGCCACTAAGATTTGTTGTAAAAAATTAATTGCCGCACTATTGACTATGACATTTTAATCCCCATTCAGATATTCATATTAGGTGTCACCTTTCTGCTATCAGCTACCATGCCTTATAAGGACCTTATATATTTGAGTGATTATTTGATAATTGTCTGTCTCTCCATGAGATTTCAAGCTCCACAGGAGGCAGAAACTACATCTGCTTTGCTCACCGTTATAGTCTCTGAGGGAGCACGTGGTAATTAGTCGATGTATGTGTTAAATGAATATTCTCATTATTTGCTTTCATGTCTCTCATGAGCCCTGAAAGTATCTGTTACTAGAAAAAAGCAGGGGGCTGAAGGAAATTTCCTTCCATCTCTAAAAAACATACAGCGTACCTACAAAAATCTGGAAAATACAAGGTGCAGGAAAGTACAACCGCAGAGAAACGGTTTGGCCCTGGGAAGGCACAGAACCACCGTGGGAGAAGTGGCCGGTAAGGCCAGACAGCAAGAAGCAGCTTCAGCGGTGAGCCCAGTGCCAGGTGGAACAGACCCGACCTCCGTCTGTTGTCCCCCTCCTGTCGGGCTCCTCAGGGCAGGGTGTCTGCTCTCAGGTCATGAAGACTCCACCCTGGGTCGCTCTAAGACAGTCTGTCCACTGCCAAGTACAACGTCAATTGCTCGGCCCTTTGGTCTGGACGCAGCACGGCACGCTGTCAGTGCGTCTCCTTTGTTGTCTGTTTCTTCCTCCAGCAGGGGCCTTTTTTTTTCCCTCCAACTCCTGGGCTCAAGCGAGTCTCCTGCCTCTGCCTCCCAAGTAGCTGGGATCACAGGCCCCCTCCACAACGCCCGGCTATTTTTCGGTTGCAGCTGTCATTGTTGTTTTGTGGTAGGGCTGGATTCGAACCCGCCAGCTCAAGTGTATGTGGCTGGGGCCTTCGCTGCTTGAGCCACAGGCGCGGAGCCTCCAGCAGGAGGCTTTGAGCTGTGCTTGCCTCCCACCTCCACCAGACTCCTCCCAGCCTCAGCGCTGCAGCTCCAGACCTGGGGTTTTCCCTCAAGTCCCCTAACTCTGTCTTCCACTGCCACGCCCCAGACTCCCCTCTGGGAACTCTAACTTGGTTGCCTGTCCATCCGTTCTTGTGTCCTCCTCTAGCGTGGGCTCCAAGTAGGAACCTGGAGCCAGTGGTTGCCTCAGTCAAGGCCCAGCTGCTCCCTAGCTCTGCACCTTGCCCGCTGTCCGGCAGGCCTGCCCGCCAACCAGGTCCCACCGCTGTGCCGTGGGAAATGGGTCTCCAGCTGTGACTGCCATCCCTTCTTCCCTTCTCATCCACTTCTTGCCAGGAGGAACCAGAAGACTTGCAGACTTCCCATCTCGCTTCAATTCTGGTATCATAAGGCATCCCAGAAAGAAAGGAATATTCTGACATACAGACCTCCCTAAAGAATTTGTTTGAGACACATTGTAAATCTGTGTTTATATTCTTCTTAGGATAGTTTCCCAAGAATGGGGGAAAACGTATACAATGAACGCAATACTAATATGAAACCAACATATAAACAAGTACATGCCGACTGGAAAGAAAAAACACAAGTATAAGCTATCAAAGGGAAAGGGAGAGAAGGGGGGGAAGGGGGGAGGGGGGAGGGAGGGCTATGGGAGGATCTCACCTAGTGTGCACGGTGCGAGGGTGTTCAGCACCCCCGGGTGAAGGGCTCACTACAGCGTGAACTTTACCTTAGAATTGAAAACAATGTAACCTAAACATTTGTACCCTCGTATTACTCTGAAATAATTTTTTTAAAATCTGTGTTTATTTTACCTAAAATTACAAGGATACTTATTCCTCACCCACCTATGTCAAATGTTTCCTCATAAACGCTTTATCTATTGGGGTAACATTTAAATTTAATACAGTAGACCGACAGGTATAGGTAGGTAGGTAGATGTTTTCACTATATGTATCTATATATTATCTTTAAAAATAAAACTCCAGGCTTTAATTCAATGTATTTTTGAATATTTTTTCTGAAGACATTTACCCACCGATAAGAATAAAAGAACGTTTAAGTAAATCTGTGAGCAGGATTTTTCCTGGACACGTGTCATACTCTTTTACATAACAATGTCATTTAGATAATTGGTTTGTCTGCCTCACATCACATTCACAAAGTGAAATATCTACTTTTATAGCAATTAGTTGCTTTCAATACTGTTAATATTTAATGAATTCAACCTAAGGCATCTTTAGTTAATCAAAATATGAAACTTCTACTTTCCCTGTAACTACTCTATGTAAATATCCTTATGAAATATTTATATAAAGCCTATAAGGGGAGGTTTTTCCTTCCATGGTCAATTAACTCCCAGTTATCTATTAGTTTTCTTTAATGAAACTTGCCACAATTTATGAAGGAATTGTAATGGTTTTAAACATAAAAATACTTTTCATAGGCACTATTTCAAACTGTTAATGTACTTTTCCTCCTTTCAGTAAACAAGATATTACCAGCATCGACTACTATTAACTAGACTGGCCTGTGCCTACAGGAATCTTTAAAGGTACAAATTCTCAACCTTACACTACACTAGACTTGCCTGGGGAGCTTTAGAAAGACACCAAAAAAATAACTAAACAAATAAATAAATTGTTAAGAAAATAAAAAAGAAAAGGAAGACACCAAGTCCAGGCCCACCACCAGAACCCCTGATTCAAGTGTTCCAAAATGCTGGCTTTTCTGAAAACTCCTCTGGTTATTCTGACATGCAGCCAGGCTGGAGACATTGTCACATGGAGACCACAGGTGTCAAGATGGTTAGGTGTGAGGGAGTGAAGGAAGAACACAGCTCCTGGAAAGAGGACTCTGTAAGGCAGGCCGAGGGCCAGGCTCCAGCCAGTGCTCCAGCTTCTGCACCCTGAGATGCAGATGTGGGTGCACCCATGGGGAAGACGGGGGACATCTCCTACCACGGTGTCATGCTGCTGTCTCCCGATAGAGATAAAGGACTAGGCCCCACCTGCATAAGTTGGGGTGCAGGTTCGAAGGTGGTGTTTTAGGTCCTTGAACAGCTATTATTATATCATATATCCTGTTTACAACAAGAGGTATGATTTGTTCTGGAGAAGGATTTTCTTAATTTGTTTACACAGTGACATCTTACCCAGATCACTCACACACACACACACACACACACACACACACACCCAACAATCAACTTTATCAAATTCTTTCAGTTATTTTTCTGACCAGAAAGTACTAAAAACTGCTATATTTGGCCAGCCGCAGTGGCTCATGCCTGTAATCCCAGTACTCTGGGAGACTGAGGCAGGTGGATTGCTTGAGCTCAGGAATTCCATATCAGCCTGAACAAGAAAAAGACCCCATCTCTAAAAATATCTGGGCATTGTGGCAGGTGCCTGTTGTCCCAGCTACTTGGGAGGCTGAGGCAAGAGGATCACTTGAGCCCAAGAGTTTGAGGTTGCTGTGAGTTATGACGCCACAGCACTCTACCCAGGGAGACAGAATGAGACTCTGTCTCAAAAAAAGAAAAAAATTATTTTAGAGACAAATACATAATAAGCATATTCGTGGAAACAAGGAAATGCTCTCAGGGTACCTCAGGCTCCCTTTCTGCACTTTCCCCACAATGGCCCTCTTAAATGCCTCCCTTCACGAACTCGGGGTTCATGCTCTCGCCACTGAAGAGGTGACTTGATTAAGAGTCATTTAGCCGCTCATGTGTGTTGGTTTGCTGAGTTGTTTCTTTAGACTCTAATTGGAGAACTAAGGATTTTGTCCCTCTTTGCATCAACACATACAACCGAGACCTGCTTCACCCCCACACCAGGCATGGTCTACTGGCAAGCAAAGCGTGCACCAAACACATAATAGTAAGCGGAAAGATGAAGAAAGGAAAAACTTCAGCTTTAACCTGGTTCAGCCGCTTCCACCTGGAAGCACTGAAGAAGGCTCGGCAGCTGTTCTGGGCCTTTGCTTCTCTCCGCTGCTCCCAGATTAAAAGCACTTCACACAACGTCAGGAACGAAAGCGTGTGAAGCAGGGGCCAGGAGATTACCACATGTCATTTTCAAATATTTCCCTCCTACAAATATTAGGCTAAAGAAAACCATTTTAATTAGAAAAACACATGGGGAAACTCAAAATAAGCACAAGGTTTGCAGAGAGATTCTCTCCGGGTGTGGAGCTTCAATGTCAATAAATCGAGACAAAGGAACTTCTGGGCTGCATTGCTGCTGATTCCTTCCCTCCAAAAATAGGGGAGGAGGCATTTTTAAAGGAAATTAAGATTCACGTTTACTAGAAGAGCAACTTGGGCCAAAGATAATCACATTTACCTATCCGTTGCCCTTGAAATATTAGCTTATTTTGGTCAATTAACACCTTTTCCCATATACCACATTAGCCTTCCTTTCTCTTCTTTGCCTAATAAATAATCTCTGCCTCTATGGTCTAGGATAAGCCAGCATCCTGACAGACAGGGGCCATATGTCATGTTCACGTTCATATGCTATCCAGAAGAGAATGCATTTCTTTTTTTTTCTTTATTAAATGGTAGCTGTGTATTTTAATGCAATCAGGGGGTACAGTGTGGTGTTTTCATATACAATTTGAAATATTTTCATCAAACTGGTTAACATAGCCTTCATGTCATTTTCTTAATTATTGTGTTAAGATGTTTATATTCTATTCTTAGAAAGATTCACTTTTACCCTTGTAAGATAAACCATAGAAGTGATCCCTCCAATCACCCTCCCTCCACCTATACCCCTTCCCTCTCCCTCCCCCTTCCCATATTCTTTTTAGGCTAGAATTAAGTTATAGCTTTCATATGAAAGCTATAAATTAGTTTCATAACAGGGCTGTGTACATTGGATAATTTTTCTTCCATTCTTGTGATACTTTGCTCAGAAGAACATTTTCCAGCTCTATCCATGTAAACATGAAGGACGTAAAGTCTCCAACTTTCTTTAGGGCTGCACAGTATTCCATGGTGTACATATACCACAGTTTATTGATCCATTCATGGGTTGATGGGCACTTGGGCTTCTTCCATGACCTGGCAATTATGAATTGGGCTGCAATAAACATTCTGATACAAATGTCTTTGTTGTAATGTGATTTTTGTTCTTCTGATATATACCTGATAAAGGAATTGCAGGATCAAATGGCAGATCTATTTTTAGTTCTCTAAGTGTTCTCCAGACATCTTTCCAAAAGGAACATATTAGTTTGCATTCCCACCAATAGTGTAGAAGTGTTCCCTTTTCTCCACATCCATGCCAGCATCTCTGGTTTTGGGATTTTGTGATATGGGCTAATCTCACTGGAGTTAGATGATATCTCAAAGTAGTTTTGATTTGCATCTCTCTGATCATTAAGGATGGTGAGCATTTTTTCATATATCCATAGGCCATGCACCAATCTTCTTTAGATAAATTTTTCTTCAAGTCCCTTGCTCACCCTGAGATGGGATCACTTGTTCTCTTCTTGCTAATACGTTTGAGTTCTCTATGGATTCTGGTTATTAAACCTTTGTCAGAGACATAACCTGTGAAAATCTTCTCCTATTCTGAGGGCTGTCTGCTTGCCTTACTTACTGTGTTCTTGGCTGTGCAGAAGCTCTTTAGTTTGATCAGGTCCCAATAGTGTATTTTTGATGTTGCTTCAATTGCCCGGAGGGTCCTCCTCATAAAATTTTCACCCAGGCCGATTTCTTCAAGCACTTTCCCTACAATTTCTTCTAGTATTTTTATAGTTTCATGTCTTAAGTTTAAATATTTAATCCAGTGAGAGTCTATCTTAGTTAATGGTGAAAGATGTGGGTCCAGTTTCAGTCTTCTACAGGTTGCCAGCCAGTTCGCCCAGCACCATTTGTTAAATAGGGAATATTTTCCTCACTCAATGTTTTTAATTGGCTTATCAAAGATCAGGTAACAGTTAGTAGCTGGATTCATCTCTTGGCTCTCTATTCTGTTCCATACATCTACCTCTCTATTTTTGTGCCAATACCATGCTGTTTTAATCACTATCGATTTATAGTATAATATGAGGTCTGGTAGTATGATTCCTCCTGCTTTGTTTTTTATTCCTGAGTGATGTCTTGGCTATTTGAGGTTTTTTCTGATTCCATATAAAATGAAGTATTATTTTTTAAAGATCTCTAAAATATGACAGTGGAGCTTTAATAGGGACTGCATTAAAATTATATATTGCTTTGGATAGTATGGACATTTTAACAATGTTGATTCTTCTTAGCCATGAGCATGGTATGTTTTTCCATTTGTTAACATTTTCAGCTATTTCTTTTCTTAGAGTTTCATAGTTCTCTTAATAGAGATCTTTCACATCCTTTGTTAGGTAAACTCCTAAATATTTCATCTTCTTTGGCACTACTCAGAATGGAATAGAGTCCTTGACTGTTTTTTCAGCTTGGCTGCTGTTGGTATATACAAAGGCTACAGATTTATGAATGTTGATTTTGTAACCTGAGATGCTGCTGTATTCCTTGATTACTTCTAGGAGTTTTGTAGTAGAATCCCTGGTGTTTTCCAGATATACAATCATATCATCTGCGAAAAGTGAAAGTTTAATCTCTTCTGACCCTATATGGATGCCCTTGATTGCCTTTTCTTCCCTAATTGCAATGGCTAAAACTTCCATTACAATGTTAAAGAGCAGTGGAGACAATGGACACCCTTGCCTGGTTTCTGATCTGAGTGGAAATGA
>CAUYTI010038241.1:0-20143 GCA_963575145.1 Galago senegalensis | reverse complement strand
TTGTGGCGGGCGCCTGTGGTCCCAGCTACTTGGGAGGCGGAGGCAAGAGACTCGCTTGAGCCCAGGAGTTGGAGGTTGCTGTGAGCTGTAATGCCACAGCACTTTACCCAGGGGGACAGCTTGAGGCTCTGTCTCAAAAAAAAGAAAAGAAAAGAAAAGAAAAGAAAGGCTCTGAGCTCGTAGCTCAGTGAGTAGGGTGCCAGCCACATACACCAAAGCTGGCAGGTTCAAGCATAGCCCAGGCCTGCTAAACAACAATGACAACTACAACCAAAAAAATAGCTGGGCATTGTGGTGGGCGCTTATAAGCCCAAGAGATGGAGGTTGCTGTGAGCTGTGATGCCACAGCACTCTACTGAGGGTGACATAGTAAGGCTCTGTCTCCAGAAAAAAAGGAAGCTGCAGGTTTACTCATTGGCCTGATAGGCCAGGTCCATGAGCTACTGTAGACACATATTAGTGTCCCACAGGTTAACGTCTGTTCTTAAGAAAGAGCTGATGTTAGACACCTGAAGTTCCTCATTCAGGCAAAACTGTCACTTACTTAAAAATTTTCCTGATTTTATTTATTTATTTATTGCGACAGAGTCTTACTATGTCACCCTTGATAGAGTGCCATGGCATCACAGACCACAGCAACCTCAAACTCTTGGGCTTAAGTGATTCTCTTGCCTCAGTCTCCCAACTAGCTGGGACTATAGGCACCTGCCACAAAGCCCAGCTAAAAAATTCCTAACTTTAATTTGCATCTTTTTCCCTTTCTCTCTTCTCTTCCCTTCTCTTCATTGTCTGAAAAATAAAAACAAAACAAACAAATAAAAAAACATCAGGGAGAAGCAAAACGGTAAAGAACAGCCGTGTTTGCTTGAATAGACTGAGAAACAGCGCAGTACAGGCTGCAGGTGTCTAGGGTGGTGGTGGGGGGGGGGCAGGAACATACTTATTGGACTCTGACCATATGCTAGGTATTATAAATGTTTTACTTCTTTAAAATCCTCACAGTGAGTCTTTGCAGTGGGTTCTATGTTACTTATTTTACAGGTGAGGAAATTAAGGTTGCCTAAGCTTACTCAGCTAGGGATCCAAATCCTACCTTTCTGGTTGCAAAGCCCAAGTCCTTTATCTGACATTTTGCATGGGTGTCTCTTTGCTAGTGTAGGCCTGGGCACCAAAACAAACAATATCGAAAAGACATGCTCAAAAGTGGCCAAATGACAATGGCAGCAAAAATTATGGAGCAGTGCCTCTTTCAAGGGTCCTTGTGGGGGGATGAAAATAAAATGATTTTTTTCTTTTAATGAGACAGAGTCTCATTTTGTGGCCCCCCCCAATAGAGTGCTGTGCCGTCACAGCTCACAGCAACCTCAACCTCGTGGGCTTAAGTGATTCTCTTGTCTCAGCCTCCCAAGTAGCTGGGACTACAGGCACCCGCCACAATGCCCGACTATTTTTGGTTGCAATTGTCAGTGTTGTTTAGCTGGCTGGATTCTAACCTGCCACCCTCGCTTATGTGGCTGGTGCCATAACCACTGTGCTATGGGCACTGAGCCCATGCCCAATCTTAAAACGAGGTTGTTTACCAATAATGGGAGAGAAATTGCCACGAAGGGAAGATAAGACAGAGAACACAGCTGAGAGGCAGCAGCCCAGTACTCACTCCCTCCTCAGAGGTGTGTGAGCCAGATAAGCACAGAGAACCCACCCTCCCTATTCTGAGTCTACCAGGGCCTGGAGACCTGGCTCCCTTGTTAAGGTGGCTGTGAGAATCACCCTTATGCTCATCGCCCAAACCTCCTGTGGGTGCCCTCTAGCTCAGCTTCTGGCCGAGAAACCTGAGTGTCATCACTGATTCCTCCCTTTCCCTAACTCCTCACAGCCGCAAACCCTCGAGCCCTGGGGATGCTACCTCTATAATGTATCTCTGATCCGTGTCTCTTGCCTCCATTTCCAAGGCTACTTATCATTTTCTGCGCTGCATTCCAACCCTGGGCGTTAGCCTTAGGAAACTCTCATTGACTTTTCTAAGGTAAATTATGATATGATCATGATATTCCTCGGCATTAAAAATCCCTCTGTGGCATCCCATTTCCCTCAAGAGAATGCTCAACTGCTTAGCAGGGCATCCTGGACCATTTCCTGTCAGGCCCTGCTTCTCTGTCCAAACTCACCATCCTGAGCCACCAGGAGGCTCTGGGGTGGTGAGCCGTGGCGAGCCGTGGCTCTCAGGCACCTGCTGTTCTTTCTAGCAAGAGAGCCCTCCACCTGCCCAGCCCCTGCTTGTCTTTCAGCTGCCCTGACCGCCCCCTGCTCCGACCAGCCTGGGTAAGTCTACGTCTTTGTGACATTCTCACCAGAGCTTACAACCGCCTGCGACGGATATGAGTTTATCGGTTTTTGTTGGTTTTAACATTTAAAAAACATGACATGGAAGTGGAAATACACGACACAATCTTTAATTCCATAGATTACTCTTTCTCCAGGATATAGAGAGCCAAGGGCATAAACAGCCAAAAGATCCCTCAAAGCTGTGTAAATGTGGGAAAACTGCAAGGTAAGTACACGTGCGGGAGAGAATTAGGTATTCGGTGGAAAACAGTTCCGATGTGCTTACAAGATGAGGGTCTCTGAACTCCCATTTATAACACAGGAGAGGAAAGACATCTCGGGAACATTGCGAGCAGGCCCCAAAGGGCACCAAGGCAGCATCCTGCAGCCATCGCAAAGCCACCAAACTGCGGTGTCATCAGGAAACAGAAAGCACCACTGTCCTGCCTGGAGTGTGTATTGTTTCTTTAGAGCTGTGTCTCTCTAAAGACAGCTCACAAAAATAATTGAGAGCCTTTGAGACTTTCTATGTAATTGTGGATTTATAAGGAGGAAAACAGACAGCAGATCTGCAATCAGTGAAGTTGAAAGAAAATGGGGAAGTGGGCTCGGCACCCATAGCTCAGTGGTTAGGGCGCCGGCCATATACACCCGGGCTGGCAGATTCAACCCTGGCCTGGGGCCTACTAAACAACAATGAAAACTACAAAAACAATAACAAAAATAGCCAGGTGTTGTGGTGGGTGCCTGTAGTCCAAGTTACTTGCGAGGCTGAGGTAAGAAAATCAAATAAAGCCCAAGAGTTTGAGGTTGCTGTAAGCTGTGGCACCAGCGCACTCTAGCAAGGGTGATGTAATGAGACTCTGTCTCAAAATAAAAAAAAAAAAAAAAGAAAGAAAATGGGGAAGTGAATTCAGTCATGAAAAGCACAGGTAGTGTGAGCCTATAGGACTAGAAAGAATGGGATTTGAACAGTCCCTGTAGCTCAATAGGTAGGGCGCCAGCCCTGTATACCAAGGGTAGCAGGTTCAAACCCAGCCCTGGCCAAACTGCACAAAAAATAGCCAGGAGTTGTGGCGGGTGCCTGTAGTCCCAGCTACTTGGGAGGCTGAGGCAGGTGGATTGCTTGAGTTCACAGGTTGGAGACCAGCCTGAGCCAGAGTGAGACCTCATCTCTAAAAACAGCCAGGCGTTGTGGTGAGCACATGTACTCCTAGCTACCTGGGAGGCTGAGGCATGAGAATCACTTAAACTCAAGAGTTTGTGGTTGCTGTGAGCTGTGACAACATGGCACTCTACCAAGGGTGACAAAATGAGACTCTGTCTCCAAAAAAAAAAAATAGCCTTTTGTGCCACTGTCAGGGGCAGGAGACTGGCCTGCTGCATGGGCTGCTGGTCTCAACCTATTTGGATTTCTGACTCAGAGCACCTACTTGCTAGAGCATTCCCTTCAAGGTTGGCTATTGCAGCCAATTCCAGCTGCTCTAGGAATGTTGAGGTCAGTGGAATTCTACCCACACTTGCTGGGTGGGAAGTGGAGACAACTGCTATTGGAAGTGGCATGAATGACAAGAGGGCCATCCATCCCAGAAAATCCTACCCGCTGCCACTGCTGGGAGCCTGGTAGTCAGAATGCTTAGTCCCCAGGAAGACTGGGAGTGAGAAATAACTCAAGTATTCTATCCCTTTCCTTTTGGCACTGCAGAAGCAAGAGAAAAATAAAGCAGGGGAACCTGTTGGACAGGACTGTCAAGGCTGCTCTTGTTGCCGAAAGCCTCCCCCTGCTAGAACAGCAGGGATGGTTCTTCACTTCCCAGCAGAGAGAGGGCAGGACCACAGAGACGGGGCACACAGGAAGACTATTTGCCAAGAACTCCAGGAAAGTGCTGGGAACCTCTCTATCTTTGAGCTTTGTTGCTCTGGATTGGGGTGATGCTTACGATTGCCTAACCAACATAATGGGGAGCAGAGGAGGCTGCTCAAACTGATAGGGGATGCTGCAGAGGCAGAGAGGTGCTGCAAGGGACCGGATCCCAAATGCTGCTTGCAGGAAAGGGAAAAATAAAAGCCACATTTCTCCTTTTCCTTCATGCCAGTGTTGTTTCCTCTGGGTCATTTTATTTGAATGAGAAGATGGTTCTAATGAGAGAAAAAAGGACACAAAGGACATGAGAGGGAGAGACCTGAGCCAGGGAGCTGAGGCAGAGATCCACGCCGTGAGTGTGAGCCGTGCCCTCATGCGCTTTGGGGAGAGATCTTGATATCCTTCCCTCCAACACCTTGCAGGACGGAAAGAGTGGTTCTTAACTGTCTACAACATCTACATACTAACAACCAGTCCTCCTCAGAAGCCAGTGTCCCAGCTCTCTGGGCCTGAGCGCTGCACCCAGCGAGTCTTTGCATTCAGCACCTTGTCGTGGTCCTTTATCTGCAGGGAGTGCCATGAAACATCAAGCAAGGAGCAGACCACGAGAGATGGCCTTGGTGGACATGCATTGTTAGGGGGTAACCAGGGGGCATGCTGCTTCACCATCCTTTCCTCAGGAAAGGGCCAGGGCTCTTTTGTATTTATGAAGAGGGTTGCAGGGAAAATAAAATATCTCACTGAATTCTGACTTGGTGATTTCTACCAGCCTATATATAAACTTTGTGTAACTCACTGTCTAAGACATACGGTATTTATCCTTTTCTTGTAAGAAAGAAGCAAGCTAAATGACTTTTTTTTTCCTCCCTTACCATTTCCCCTTTTTTTTTCTTTCAAAAAGCTGCTCTATCTATTTTATTTTATGGTCTAAAAAAGGTTGCATCACATTTGGTATTCCACAAAGGGGAAATGGAAAAAGTTATTAAAAAGTGAAGAAAACCAGTATTGCTTGCTTAGAAAATAAGATGTATGAACCCTTAAGAATGGGAAAACACCAGCTACTATGGCAGAGAGAAGACATTTTGCCAAATTTAGAACCCACTTGAAAATCACGGGTTCTAAGTTTAGAACTGAACTAAAAAACTTGAGCTCACATTGCATTTGGCATTGGTTTTAAAAAAAATTCTAAGCTACTAATTAAAGGGAAAAAATTATACTCTTAGTAGTTCTAGAAGCTAGGAATTATTTTCAAACAAATTCTTTATTGGCTCAATGGAAGGGCCTGTACTTAAAAAAGAAACATTTTTTTTCTAATTAAGTTTTCCTTACAAAACAATGATTTAAAATTGAGGGGGAAAATATTTAGCCAAAGTCTTCAAAGAGTTACAGAATTGTTGTGTAACCTTCTTTGGACCAAATCAAATACACCAGGTGGTTGTACAAACTTTGTATTTGTATACTAAATAGGGGCATGGAAAATGGGCACCAGTAATTATATCCTACTGGTAAACTTCAAATAAGAAAAAGGCAATAAAATTTGAAACTATCACTCAAAACAAAAACAAACTCTCACCAGAATTATTTTTATTTTCTAATGCAAATACTAAGATAGTTATTGCAACATCATTAAGAAATGGATGAGAGTGGCTGCTATTCTGATCCATTTGGCAATATCTGCAAAAATTTGAGACCGTAAAAATCCAAAGTGCCAGTAGTGAATAGAAGTGCTTAAAATGTATCCTTTGGTGATTGCAGAGAGTTAGCAACTTTTGCAATTATGGAAAACATAAAGATATCTTGTTCTATCTTATCTCTACACACCTAACATACACAAACACATTCATGCACACATACACATACATATATACATATGATAATAACAGCATAACTAGAGCACTTGAATTGAAATAATTAGACAGCCTAGGCACAGTGGCTCACACCTGTAATCCTAGCACTCTGTGAGGCTGAGCTGGGAGGATGCCTTGAGCTCAGGAGTTTGAGACCAGCCTGAGTGAGACCCTCTCTCTACTAAAAATAGAAAAACTAGCCAGGTGTTGTGGCAGGCACCTACCATCCCAGCTACTCAGGAGGCTGAGGTGATCACTTAAGCCCAGGAGTTTGAGGTTGCTGTGAGCCATGACACCACAGCACTCTACCCAGAGCACAGAAAAAAAGAAATAATTAGGCTCAGTGCCTATAGCACAGTGGATATGGCACCAGTCATATACACAGAAGTTGGCAGGTTCGAGCCTGGCCTCGGCCAGCTAACCAACAATGACAACTGCAACAAAAAATAGCTCAACCGGCTAAGGCGCCAGCCACGTACACCTAAGGTGGTGGGTTCGAATCCCCAGCCCGGACCCGCCAAACAACAATGACAGCTGCAACCAAAAAATAGCTGGGTGTTGTGGTGGGCGCCTGTGGTCCTAGCTACTTGGGAGGCAGAGGCAAGAGACTCGCTTGAGCCCAGGAGTTGGAGGTTGCTGTGAGCTTTAATGCCACAGCACTCTACCCAGGGGGACAGCTTGAGGCTCTGTCTCAAAAAAAAAAAAAAAATAGCTGGATGTTGTGGTAGGTGCCTATAGTCCCAGTTACAAGGGAGGCTGAGGCAAGAGAATCGTTTAAGTCCAAGAGTTTGAGGTTGCTGTGATGCCACTGCACCCTACTGAGGGCAGCATAGTGAGACTCTGTCTCAAAAAAAAAAAAAAAAAGGAAGAAAGATCATTAAGTCAACAGTTCAAAACTGTATAACTTTAATGACTAGGCACTTTCAAAAACTTCTACTGAAGGATATAGAACTAATTCCCAAGTTTGACTTTGTCTTAACAAGAAGATGCAATTTAGACTCATGGAAAGAGAGTAGAAATTTAAAGTTGTAAAAGCAAAAAACACTGTGTAAGTGGAAAAGGATTTATCTAGAACATATTTTGTAACTTACTCATTTTAAATAAGCATAGTTAAATGGTCACCATGCATTTGTCCTAACAGCATGTGTAGTTCTCATTAAGATTAGAAACAGAGGTTAACATTTCCAAGATCTGTGCCAAAGTCAGGATACAAAGAGATTCCCTGGGTCAACTGGGTCACACACTTCTGAAAACATATTCTACAATATAGTTTCCCATTCCTTCAAATGACTTATTAAAATAAAATTTAATATTTAGTTTCATCTATTATATCTTAAAAATTGCTCTCAATCTGTTTTTTTTTTTTTTTGAGACAGAGTCTCACTATGTTGCCCTTGGTAGAGTGCTATGGCATCACAGCTCACAGCAACCTCAAACTCTTGGGCTTAAGCAATTCTCTTGCCTCAGCCTCCCAAGTAGCTGGGAGCCTGCTGCAACATCTGGTTATTTTTTTTTATAGTTGTAATTGTTGTTTGGCACCCACAGGCTGGATTCAAACACACCAGCCCCAGTGTATGTGGCTGGTGCCTTAGCCATTGAGCTACAGGTGCCGAGCCCCTCAATCTATTATGAATTCATTCATATTTACAATAAATGTAATCTTTGGGGCAAATTTCTTCTTTCTTCAGGCCATCATACCTAGATAAGTGGTGAACATAAGAGAAAGAACATTTATGGGGACAAAAGTATCTCTTAAACCACTAGGAGGTGGGGTGGATAATTTTGTCAGATGGTGGTTGATTCAATTTCTTTTTTTTTTTTTAAAGATAGAAAGAATTTCTTTATTAATGATCCCAACTGTATTTCTCTAGATACAGGAATTTTGAACTCAAATACTTAGAAGAAAACAAGTTAAGATTGCATTATCCTGCAACTCACTATCAGTAACATATTACAAAGCAAAACAGCTTGGAAAAGAGGGTAGGAAGGAAGGGGAGTGAGGGAGGGAAGATAAAGAAAAGGAATACGTTGATCAAGTGTAATTTTTTTTTTAATTCTTGGGAACTATGAAGTCCTTGCAGGCACAGCTCATTTCTGCAGATTATTTTCCAGTGTGTACAAAGTGGAACCAAAATGGAGAATCCCTTAAGAACCTGAAGAGGTGGCTTGGCGCATGTGGCTCAACTGGCTAAGGCGCCAGCCATGTACACCTAAGGTGGCGGGTTCGAATCCCCAGCCCAGGCCCACCAAACAACAATGATGGCTGCAACCAAAAAATGGCCAGGCGTTGTGGCAGGCACCTGTAGTCCCAGCTACTTGGGAGGCTGAGGCAGGAGACTCGCTAGAGCCCAGGAGTTGGAGGTTGCTATGAGCGTGATGCCATGGCACTCTACCCAGGGGGATAGCTTGAGGCTCTGTCTCCAAAAAAAACAAAAAACAAAAACAGAAGAGGTGCAACATTAAAAGCTACGATTATCTAGTAGCAAGTGTTCCAGCCTTCTCCTGCCAGCGCTTCCTCCTCCTATTCCCAAGTTAGTGGGAAGAAAACGTCTTCCCCGTGATTGTTTTCATTTCTTTTTTCTCGGCATCTGGCCATGCACGGGTTAGCACCTGGAGGAAATGAGATGTTTTTGCCTACATATGTATGTGAAGATAGGCCTTAGGGGGTCCTCAAACTTTTTAAACAGGGGGCCAGTTCACTGTCCCTCAGACTGTTGGAGGGCCGGACTGTGGGCCCAGGACAAGTCAGCTGCTAAGCAGGACAGGCAGCGGCGGCAAAAACACCTGGCGGGCTGGATAAATGTCCTCGGCGGGCCGCATGTGGCCCACGGGCTGTAGTCTGAGGACGCCTGTGACAGCACTTGATGTGGTAGTGCAGGTAGTCCCAGAACGTGTGGATCAGGTTGATGGTGTTGTCAGGGGCGCTGGCACTGGTGTGGCGAGGGAACAGCACAAAGGTTATGTAGCCACTGTTGTCACCCACGGTGGCCCCTGTATCTTTCAGCTCCAGAGGAGGTTCCCTGTGGCTAAAGAGGACCTGTGGGGCTGTGTGGCTGGCTCTGCGTCCTTTTTTGAACTCCTGCGTGAATGCCTTTCCAATGACCACATCGTCATCCTCCTTACACACTGTGCTGGGGATTACTGTGACTCTGTCCTTTTTGGATTCAACAGACCCAGTCTAATCATCACTATAATGGATAACTGCCCTGTTCTCTCCTTCTTTGCCTTCTTCTTGGAACTGGAAATATTTCTCAAAGACAGAGGCAAAACAATTTTGCTTCAACATGCCAGCCTGATGTACAATGAAATCCTTGGACGTGGGCAGATTTTCAAGGTCGTATAGCAAGGGGACATTGTATCCTGATTCTGGATTTACCAAGAAACTCCTGTGGACCCTCTTTAGTAACTCATCAGCACTGTGCGCCTTAAGTTCCTTGTAGAATTTCAAAGAAATACTGACGGTCACTTTTGTTTTGTCTCCTTTAGGATTTGAAATATGATAGAGGACCCCATCAAAATCTGCAAATGTTACTGCTTCTTGTTTGCTTCCAGTGACCGCACTCTCAAACTTAAGTGCGAGTGTCTCCTCGATGGTGTGGTTGTTCACCTCCAGCAGGATCAGGGCCGCAACTGTCCCAAACAGGGGAAGGAGAAAACAGGGCCGGTGAGGGTGGGTAAGGAAGGGAAGGATGGAGGGAGCAGCCCTGAGGCCCCCTGAGAAGGGTGCCGGGGTGGGGAGAAGGGGCGGTGCTTGACTCAATTTCTTTAGAGCATTGGCCTTTCTTGGGCTCCAGAGATAGAAAAGACCACATATCTGCCCCAGTGCCAGGGAAATCATAGCCAGTGATTCCTTTGCCCTGGAATAGGGCTTTCTGTGATATCAACAGGAACAGAGAAAAGCTGGGTAGTTTGCTGACATCCAGATTCTTGGTTGTCTTTGACAAAAAAGTCCCCAGATTCTTAAACTGTCTTCTAGGCCAGGCATTTTCAATTCTTTCATGTGTAAATTTTCCATGGAAAAAAGAAATGAATAAATTTAGTGTTGCAAAGAATTAGGTCTCCCAAATATTTTTTGCCATTATGCATTTATCTAGTCTGAAACCCAAATTTTCATATTTTCCCGTGCTTTGTAATTGTAGATCTTGGCTCCAATAATAGACACAAGAGATATGTATCTCAAGAATTTAGGAATTGAAAAAAAAAGGAATTGGCCAGGTGTGGTGGCTCACGCCTGTAATCCTAGCACTCTGGGAGGCCAAGAGTCAGGAGGATCGTTGCTCTTAGGAAAAAACTCCTAAGAAGATATTGTGGCACAGTGCCTGTAGCGCAGAGGTTACAGCACCAGCCACATACACAGAGGGTTCGAATCTGGCCCGGGCCAGTTAAACAACTGCAACAAAAAAATAGCCAGACATTGTGGCAGGCACCTGTAGTTCCAGCTACTTGGGAGGCTGAGGCTAGAGAATCACTTAAGCTCAAGAGTTTGAGGTTGCTGTGAGCTGTGATGACACAGCACTCTACCAAGTGTAACATAGTGAGACTGTCTCAAAAAAAAAAAAAGAAGATATTGTTAAGAAAATGAAAAGATAAAGCATAGAGCAGGAAAATTTTGCAAGATGTACATCTGATAAAGGATTGGCAACCAGAATATATAAAGAACGTTACCATTCAGCAATAAGAAGACAATGCTATTTTTTTATTTTTTAAGAAAGTTTCATTTCGTCTTCCTCAGTAGAATAGGTGATGTCATAACTCATAGCAACCTCAAACTCTTGGGCTCAAGTGATCCTCTTGCTTGAGCCTCCCAAGTAGCTGAGACTACAGGTACCCACCTCAACACTAGACTAGTTTTTCTATTTTTAGTAGAGACAGGGTCTCACTCTTGCTCAGGCTGGTCTCAAACTCCTAAGCTTGAGCGATCCACCCACTTCGGCCTCCCAGAGTGCTAGGATTATAGGTGTGAGCCACCAAGCCTGGCAACATTTTAAAATGGGCTAAAATATTTAAACAGGTGCTTCATAAAAGAAATTACACAAATGGCTGATAAAAGATGCTCAACACCATTACTTATATAGAAAAAATGCAAATCAAAACCATAACGAGATACTGCTACACATCAGTGAGAATGGCCAAAGTTAAAAAGATGATGCCAAGTGTTTGTGAAGATGTAAAACAATTGTTGGTAGGAATTTAAAATGGTACAACTGGGCAGTGCCTGTGGCTCAGTGGGTAGGGCGCAGGCTCTATATACCGAGGGTGGTGGGTTTGAACCCGGTCCCGGTCTAATTGCAACAAAAAATAGCTGGGCACTCTGGTGGGCACCTGTAGTCCCAGCTACTTGTGAGGTGGAGGCAGGAGAATCGCCTAAGCCCAGGAGTTGGAAGTTGCTGTGAGCTGTGATGCCACAGCACTCTACCAAGGGCAATAAAGTGAGACTCTGTCTCTAAAAAAAGAAAAAAGGTACAACCACTTTGGAAAATTGAATGTTTCTTTAAAAATTAAACATACACCTATGATTTGACCTATTCATTCCACTCCTAGCTTTTATCAAAAAAAAATGAAAATAGATATTCACACAAAGCATTCACAGGAATGCTCATAGTAGCTTATTGTGTGATACCTAAAAACTAGGCAGAAACTAAATGCGCAACAGATGAATGCAGATACAAGGCGTGGTGTGTCCAAACTGGTATTATCAGCCAGTAGGAAGAAGGAATGAACCGCTGACGTGCACGACGGAGATGGCTCTTGAAATCTTTATGCTGAGTGAAGTCAAACTAAAAACTACATATTAGACATTCTCATTTCTGTAAAATGCTAGAAAGTGCAGCCTGATCTGTAAGTGGCAGAAAGCAGCTCAGTTGTTGTCTGGGGCAGGGATGACAGAGGATGACAGAGGGTAACGAGCTGAGAACGCTTTGGGGATGATGAAAATGTTCTGTATCTCGATGGTGGTAGATTCACGGATGTGCGCATTTTTCAAAACTTTGAATTGAACACTGATTTATTGTGTACAACTCAGTAAAGATGTTGTTTTCAAAATATCCAACTGAATGTTCTTCAGGCCACTGAAGCATCACGTTTCTCGAACTGAGCTCACCACCTTCTCCTGTTTGTTGTCTTGGTTAATGTTCTTCCTCAGCTAATGGCCCCACCATCCACTTCGCCTGCTAAGCTAGACAGCGTGGCACTCACCTCCGTTCCTCTTTTGTTCATATCTTTAAACTTGGGGCGGCTCCTGTGGCTCAAAGGAGTAGGGCACTGGCCCTGTATGCCAGAAGTGGTGGGTTCAAACCCAGCCTTGGCCAAAAAAAAAAAAAAAAAAAAAAAAAACTGCAAAAGAAACAAAAACAAAAAAGAAACAAACATATCTTTAAACTTTTTTCTCAAATTCATCTCTAACTCTTTGTTTTTAATTCAAAGTAGTATTTTTTTTTATCTTTTTTTTTTTTTTTTTTGAGACGGAGCCTGAAGCTGGAACTACAGGCCCCAGCACAATACCTGGCTATGTTTTTTGGGTTGCAGCTGTCGTTGTTTGGATCCAACCCCCCAGCTCGGGTGTATGTGGCTGGCGCCTTAGCTGCTTGGGCCACAGGAACTGAGCCCCGAGTAGTATGTTTTTTATGGTAGTAAAAAATGTATGTAACATAAAATTTACCTTTTTTGAGACAGAGTCTCACTCTGTTGCCCTGAGTAGAGTGCCATAATGTTGTAGCTCACAGCAACCTCAAACTCTTGGGCTCAAGCTATTCTCTTTTTTTTTTTCATTTGAAACAGAGCCTCAAGCTGTCCCCCTGGGTAGAGTGCCGTGGCATTACAGCTCACAGCAACCTCCAACTCCTGGGTTCAAGCAAGTCTCTTGCCTCCGCCTCCCAAGTAGCTGGGACCACAGGTGCCCGCCACAACGCCTGGCTATTTTTTGGTTGTAGCCGTCATTGTTGTTTGGCGGGTCCAGGCTGGGGATTCGAACCGGCCACCTTAGGTGTATGTGGCTGGCGCCTTAGCCGGTTGAGCTATAGGCACCAAGCCATGAGTGCCTTTTAATGTTTCATGCTATTTGCCTTTCTCTTCCTTTGATATATCCCTCCTTTTTCCTTTGCCTTGAGCATTTAGAGAGTTGAAGAGTACAACCATGTGACTCATGCCCTATAATCCTAGCACTCTTACAGGCTGAGGTGGGTGGGTTGCTTGAACTCAGCAATTTGAAACCAGCCTCAGCCAGAGCAAGACCCTATCTCTAGGGTCATCATAGCTGGGTGTTGTGGTGGGCACCTATAGTCCCAGCTACTTGGGAGACTGAGACAAGAGGATCACTTGAGCCCAAGAGTTTGAGGTTGCTCTGAGCTATGATGCCATGGGACTCTATTGTAGGTGACAAAATGAGACTGTCTCAAAAAAGAAAAAAGAAGATCTCATCACAGCACCTTCGTAATATTCTTAGTTCTGGTAGTTCTGTGTAACTAGCAACTTTCAGCCTACTTTGAAGGTAGCTCCCCAGAATATCTATGGGTCCTGTTCTTTCTCAAAGAGACACATTCACAAGCCTGCAGGGTTGTCAGAGGCTGCCCAGTGGAAGTTTTGTGGAAAATGTGGTTTGCAGAGTCAGAGTCCTAGTGCTTCCATGTGAGTTCTAGGGCTGTTCCAGGTCTAGAGGGAGGAAGGTCTTCTGAGCTTGGTCCCCAGCTACTCCATGTGTATTCTGCCAGTAGCAGTGAAGTTATATTGTCACTTCATTGTTGCTGCTTTTTATACTTTCTGACCTGGCTGGTTTTGGAAAAAATGGCCAATCTCAGGGCAGCAGAGAGTTTTCAGAAGCAGATATGAAATCAAAAGCTCGATTGTGTTGGAGCCTAATTATGCAGTTACACTCTCCTGAATTCCCTGTTCCCAAAGTGGTATGCAGTTACAGTAGTGGACTTACACTGAGAAAGTGTATGTGTTTGGTTTCAGAGAAGCTGCCAAATTGAAACCACAAATATTTAAGGTGGTCAGACAGGAATGGCCTCTGAAGCCCAGAGCATTCTGCTCTGAGCAGCAGAGTGTTGGTATCAAGATTTTAAAAACTGTGCATTCTTTTTATGGAGCTGTTTTCAGGAGCCATGGCATTTCACCATGTACTATATGTGGAATTGAGGGCTTTATAAAGTTGATACAGAGAAGCCAACAGAGTTAACCACTCTGTGCCAGACAACTCTAATTTTTTGTATTTCAGGTCTTAGGATTTTGTAGAAAATGTTATTGTGGGCTTTAGTTATTTATTTAAATGTAGGCCCTTAGAGAATTAGAATTTATAGAAAAGAGGAAAGAAGTAGTGACTTTGCCCATTCATCCATGATAGGTATCCATTCTGGTGGGCTGACTTTCCTCTTTGCTTTGAAAGAGTGGGGACCAAACCCTTGAGCCTCCTCCTTCTTAGCCCAGAAGTGCAGATGAGGAGGATTATAGATTAGGATCTACTTTCCATTTGAAAACCTTAATGGCAGGCCACTGATGGGAGTGGCTGTCACCCTGTGAGACCTCCCTTTGAAGAACTCACCTATAAATGCCTGTTATTCAATGTGATGGCAGCAGCTTCTAGCTTGCCTGTTCTGGAGGTCCTGGTTTCTGATCTTGACCAGGCTTTCAAGCTGTTTTTGTGGGTTTGTAGTGGGTCTTCAGTAGGCCTAATGCAGGAAGATTTATTTCTGAGTATGACCCCTTTTTAATAGTGTGCTAGGCACATCCAAGTGAACTTCTGGTATTTTAGCCAGAAAGGCTGACCCCTTTTGAACTGTTTTTGAGGCCCTGAAGAAGTAGGTATGATTTGCTATTAAGAATTAATGGAGGCTCGGCGCCTATAGCACAGTGGTTACGGAGCCAGCCACATGCATCGAGGCTGGCAGGTTGGAATCTGGCTTGGGCTAGCTAAACAACAATTACAGCTACAACAAAAAGATAGCTGGGCATTGTGACTAGCATTGGTCCCAGCTACTTGGGAGGCTGAGGCAAGAGAATGGCTTAAGCCCAAGAGTTTGAGGTTGCTATGAGCTGTGATGCCATGGCACTGTATTGAGGGCGATATAGTGAAACTCTGTCTCAAAAAGAATAACAACAACAAAAACAATTAATGGCAAGCCATTTCTTCAAAAGGCTCCAGAAGCTGAGGATGGTGGTCTACACCTATAGTCCCAGTTACTTACAAGGCTGAGGCAAGAGGATCATTTGCACCTAGGAGTTCAAGGCCGCAGTAAGCTATGATTGTACTACTGTACTCCAGTCTATGTGACAGAGTGAGACTCTGTCTCTAAAAAAAACCAGAAAGACTCCAGAAGACTTTAAATATATAGATAATGCATCTAGATACTACGTAACAGTTAATTTGTGAGAAAAAAATTAAAGGGTTACAGTATGAATGGATTTTCTAGTAGAGATAAATTAATACAGTTGGCAAATTAATTTCCAAAAACGGAAGATGGTGATGAACAAAAGAAAAAACACAGAGAGCTGGACATGATGGCTCAGGCCTATAATCCTAGCACTCTGGGAAGCCTAGGTGGGTAGATTGCTTGAACCCAGGAGTTCAAGACCAGCCTTAGCAAAAGAGAGAGATCCCTGTCTTTACTAAAAATTGAAAAAAAAATTAGCTGGGCATTGTGGCAAGCTGTAGTTCCAGCAGCTTGGGAAGCTGAGGCATGAAGATTGCTTGAGCCCAAAAGTTTAAGGTTGCTGTGAGCTATGATGATGCCAGGCAAGAGTAAGACACTGTCTCAAAAAAAAAAAAAATGGGGGGCAGCACCTGTGGCTCAGAGGGTAGGGCACTGGCCCCCATATACCAAAGATGGCAGATTCAAACCTGCCCTCAGCCAAATTGCAACAAAAAATAGCTGGGCATTGTGGCGAGCGCCTATAGTCCCATATACTTGGGAGACTGAGGCAAGAGAATTGCCTAAGCCCAGGAGTTGGAGATTGCTGTGAGCTGTGATGCCACAGCACTCTACCAAGATAAAGTAAGACTGATACTGATAAAGTATCAGTGATAAAATAAGACTCTGTCTCTTAAAAAAATAAATGGAGAGATTAACTTCCTGAGATGTTAGGTTTTGCATGAAGGATGGATTATGGTTTATAGTACTATTATATTAACATTGTTCAGTAGAACTTTCTACTGTAATAGAAATGTTCTATGTGGTTGTTGCCTGTGGCTCAGTGGGTGGGACGCCAGCCCCATATACCGAGGGTGGTGGGTTCGAACTTGGCCCTGGCTGAACTGCAACAACAAAAAAATAGCCAGACATTGTGGCAAGTGCCTATAATCCCAGCTACTCAGGAGACTGAGGCAAGAGAATTGCCTAAGCCCAGGAGTTGGAGGTTGCTGTGAGCTGTGATGCAACGTCGCTTTACTGAGGGAGATAAAATGAGATTCTATCTCAAAAAAAAAAAAAAGTTCTATGTGGTCTAATACAATAGCCACAGGTGGCTAGTGAGCACTTGAAATGTGGTTGGTGAGACTTGAGGAACCAATTTTTAATATAATTCAGTTAAAGTTAAATAGCCACATGTGGCTGGTGACCACTGTTTTGAATAGTGCAGTTCTAGATGATGAAGGCTTTTTGCTGTTCACTGATTTGAGCCAAAATGACACAGAATAGCATTAAAGAAACCATCTGGTCAGATTTTATTATTTTATTTTATTTTATTTTACTTTTTGAGACAGAGCCTCAAGCTATCCCCCCTGGGTGGAGTACTGTGGCATCACAACTTACAGCAACCTCCAACTTCTGTTCTCAAGTGAGTCTCCTGCTTCAGCCTCCCAAATAGCTGGGACCACAGGCGCCTGCCATAATGCCCAGCTATCCTTTGGTTGCAGCTGTCATTGTTGTTTTGGTGGGCCCGGGCTGGATTTGAACCCGCCACCTTAGTTGTATGTGGCTGGTGCCTTAGCCACTTGAGCCACAGGCACTGAGCCTGGTCAGATTTTATTAAAACCCAGTGAATTAGATCCCTCTTTCCTGTGGCTTATTGCTGCTTCCTCTGGTTATGCCACTTCCTACTTTGAGGGAGCAGGGAAGATGGAAAGAACCACATAGTTCTTCCTCTCAGCATGGAGGAGGACAAGAGATATCGAGGCCCACAGCTGAGTCTTGCCATTCTACCATACTGCTAAGTCTGATTTCATCCTGCTTAAGATGAAAGTTGTTTAATATGCATTTTCCTAATCACATTGAATATCTCACTGGGTTTATTAGCCATTTATAACCTTCTGTGACTTTTCTAGGGTTATCTTTTGCTTTTTGATTTTGTGCAAGTATTTTCTCCAAGTTTGATTTTCTTTTTTAACTTTGTTAATGGCTCAATTTGCTATCAAAAGTTTAACTTTTTGTTGTCAAATGTGTTGTCTTCCTTTTGTCTTCTGTATTTTATGTTATGCTTAGGAAGACCTTCCCTGTACCCAAGATTTTTTTTTTTGCAGTTTTTGGCTGGGGGCCAGGTTTGAACTTGCCACCTCCAGTATATTGAGGCTGGTGCCCTACTCCTTTGAGCCACAGATGCCGCCCTATACCTAAGATTTTAAAAAATTAAATATTTTCTTTTATGAATGCACATGTATGTGAATGTGAGTTTCTTTTTGATGTTGTTTTGTCTCATTTGTCTCTTTGCTTATTTGTGTTTTGATCATTTAATTTTTAGAGTGTTGGGTTGAACCTGTATTGCTGCTTTTGTATGTCAGAAATGATTGACTATTAACAGTTTCATATAGTTCAACCCAGTACATTCATTAAAACTTTTTTTTTTTTTTTGAGACAGAGTGTGACTATGTTACCCTGGGTAGAGTGCTGTGGATCATAGCTCACAGCAACCTCAAAGTCTTGGGCTTCAGCAGTTCTCTTGCCTCAGCCTCCCAAGTAGCTGGGTCTATAGGCACTTGCCACAACGCCCAGCTGTTTTTGGTTGCAGTTGTCATTGTTGCTTAGCAGGCCCAGGCTGGGCTCTAATCTGCCAGCCTTGGTGTATGTGACTGGTACCCTACTCATTGAGCTACAGGCGCTGAGCCATTAAAACTTTATATCATGAAAATTACAACCACATACAAATAGAGAATTACACTGAATCCCAGCTTCAACATTATTAACTTTTTTTGCCAGTCTTATTTCATCTAATCCCCAATTTTTTATTTTCTGGAGTATCTAATAACCAATCACATTTTACCTCTTTGGACAGTTCTTTGAACTGACCTAATGAGTCCTCCAGAGGGCTTTAATACCAATACTACTTACATGACTAGATGTCTCACTGGTTAAGAAAACTGATCATGCATATTATTACCTTAAGAGGAATTCGTATGACTCTGTGGTAAAGAAATCTTAATTCTGAAGATAATCAGTATTGAGATTCCTGTGACATTTCAGAAATGAACAATGAAAAAGACCTTTCAAGTCCTGCAGTTGAATATCTTAGGGATTGAGACCATGTTTTCAGGACTGCTGTTCTAGTCTTTAGGTTTTCTAGCTTGTTTCTTTCTTTTTTTGTAAATATAGAGTCTCACTTTATCACCCTCAGTAGAGTGCTGTGGCGTCACACAGCTCACAGCAACCTTCAACTCCTGAGCTTAGGTGATTCTCTTGCCTCACCCTCCCGAGTAGCTGGGACTACAGGCACCCACCAAAACACCCAGCTATTTTTTTTGTTGCAGTTTGGCCGGGGGCCGGGCTTGAACCCGCCACCCTTGGTATATGGGGCCCGACGCCCTACCCACTGAGTCACAGGCACTGCCCTCTAACTTGTTTCTTAACAAAAGTATTTGGTAATGGGTGAAAGATTTATGGGATGTCAACCTGTGGTGCAGGCTGCATGCAGATTATTTGAGGACTGTTTTGCTTATCTGTGCTGCCAGATATTGCAAAAAGTATGCACCACTTTTTCTTTTGCTCATCAGCTGTCGTTAGTGTTTGTGTATTTAATGTGTGGCCCAAGACAACTTTTATTTTTCCAAAATACAGCAGAAAAGAAATAGGTTGGACACTCCTGATTAATCTAGAGAAAAATCAGTATATAACAGAATTTGAAAAATAATTTTAAAATTATGTTTACTATCATTGGCATAAATTATACTATCATTGGCAGCTTTTTGCTGAATTCATAGTTGGGATTGAGCAATGGTTGTGAGTGCTCAATCTGAGAGCATTTCTCAGATTAAAGAAGGGTGAAAAGGTAAAGGTAGATAAGAAAGAAAAAGAATAGAGAGAAAGACAAACTAAGTGAAAGCAAAAAGGGTATCTATGCTGAGAAAAAAGGGAGCATATACTCAGGCCATAACTTTCTAAACTCTGCGTTTTAAATATGCAATTAACCAACTCTTCTGTTCCTTTCCAGAATTATAGCATTCACCCGGCCTGTGAGATATGAAGATGTGGAGCACAAGGTGACAACGGTATTTGGGCAAGCTCTTGATCTACATTATATGAACAATGAGGTGAGAAGGTAGATGGGTGGGGTAGGAAAAAGAGGGATACCTGCTTTTCTTCTCTCTGTTTAACTGAGTCTTTTTTAATTTGTTCCTTTGATGATGTCTTCAGGTTTTCATTTTCTGAAGCCCTTTTTCTTCTGAATTCCAAACATTCTGGGATTTCTCTTATTTATTACATGAGAAATTACACATCCATTTCCATTCTCCCTCCTCATTCAGGCAGGTAGCTCTAATGTTCCAAGATGGAATCACATGTAATACCAGGGTTAGGTGTTTCCTTTACATTTTTAGGGATATCTTTTTTTTTTTTTCCTCCAGCATAGCCTTAATAGGAAGCAGAGGGTTCAGCAGGGGATGGAGAGGTGTGTAAAACCAGTGAGTAGATCTCTTACTACTCATGAATGCTGGATTCCTCTTTCAGAGTTTAACTCCTAATTAGAGCTTATTTATTTCAAAAGTTAGCAACTACTCCAATGATTTCTTTAACTCCCCCCTTACTCTACCCCAACAGTGCTTGGTATTTTTTTTTTTTTTTTTGAGACAGAGCCTCAAGCTATCCCCCTGGGTAGAGTGCCGTGGCATCACGCTCACAGCAACCTCCAACTCCTGGGCTCAAGCGAGTCTCCTGCCTCAGCCTCCCAAGTAGCTGGGACTACAGGTGCC
>CAUYTI010038232.1:0-20687 GCA_963575145.1 Galago senegalensis | reverse complement strand
AGAACTAGAACCAAGATTCAATAAAACTCAGCTGCACAGCACACTTGGTGAGGACACACTCGAGCCACAGCACTAAGCTGTCCCTCAAGACAGAACTGGGAAGCTGAGGTCATTTATTGAGCTTGTAGAGGGGGCACATTCGTGCATTAAGAGACAAGTGGGCAGACACAGAAACAGGACATCTGGGAGGTCACATGACAGGTAAACCCCCAAGAAAGAAAACGTCCATTTCTAAGTGGTAAAGGGAATGAGGTAGGTTGGTGCCTGTGGCTCAAAGGAGTAGGGAGCTGGCCCCATATGCTGGAGGTGGTGGTTTCAAACCCAGCCCCCGGCCAAAAACTGCAAAAAAAAAAAAAGAGACAGAGAGAGAGAGCAAGGTATCTCTCTTATAATTGAGACCCATGATGAAAGGACCACCAAGTGTCTTAAGTAGAATGAGAACAAGAGTAAATTTAATTTCCTATTTAAACAAGTAGGATCTTAAGAAGATGAGAGATTAAAGGAAACAATTAATTGGATCCTAAAGAGATAGTGTCTGGGATATATCTTTGACTCTCATCTATTTCATATTTTTATCAAACCTCAGGTGAAGATATAGGATGCACAATTATCAAATTAGAGAGCAATAAAATTCTGGGAAGATAGCAAAACTCTGGATTATAAAATCAGGTTCAAAAAGGATCCTGAGAAACTCAAAACTAAAAACACAATACCATTTACTTTTTTTTTTTTCTTTTCTGAGACAGTG
Source organism: Galago senegalensis (assembly GCA_963575145.1). Classification (NCBI taxonomy): domain Eukaryota; kingdom Metazoa; phylum Chordata; class Mammalia; order Primates; family Galagidae; genus Galago; species Galago senegalensis. The sequence continues at coordinate 19,939 of CAUYTI010038232.1, read as the reverse complement.
TCTCACTCTGTTGCTCAGGCTAGAGTGCTGTGGTATCATAGCTCACAACAACCTCAAATTTCTCAGTACAAGGGATCCTCCTATCTCAGCCTTCCAAGTAGCTGGAACCACAGGTACCTGCCACAACACCCACCTAATTTTTCTATTTTTAGTAGAGACAAGGTCTCAATCTTGCTCAGGCTGATCTTGAAATTCTGGGTTCCAAGAATCTTCCCGCCTTGGCCTCCCAGACATCAAAGGGTTAAATAAATGGAGAGCTATTCCAATGTCATGGATCGGAAGATTCAGTGTTATCAAGATGTCAGTTCTTCTCAATTTGATCTACAGATTCAATGCGATTCCAGTCAAAATCTCAGCAAATCATTTTGATAACTTGGTTCTAAAGTTTATATGGAGGGGCAAAAGACCTAGAATAGCCAACAAAATATTGAAGGTGAAGAAGAACTAAATTGGAGGAGTGATACTATCTAACTTCAAGACATCTGATAAAGCTGCAGTAACCAGGACAGTTTGGTACTGACAAAAGAACAGTCAGATCAGTGGACAGAAGAGGGACCAGAAATAGACCCATGTAAATATAGTCAACTGATCTGTGAAAAAGGAGCAGAGGCCTGTGGAGATCAGGAACCCCATGTTGGTCGGGATTCTTCAGAGAAACAGAACCAACATGATGATTCAGTCTCTCACTCCTGTGCACGCATGAGAGACAGACAAACAGAGAGACAGAGAGGGATTGATTTTTTTTTTCTTTTGAGACAGACTATGTCATCCTTGGTGGAGTGCAGTGGCATCACAGCTCACAGCAACCTTTAACTCTTAGGCTTAAGCAATTCTATTGCCTCAGCCTCCCAAATAGCTGGGACTAAAAGAGCCTGCCACAATGCCTGGCTATTTTTTTGTTGCAGTTTTCATTGTTGTTTAGCAGACCCGGGCTGGGTTCAAACCCATTAGTCCAGAGAGGGACTGACTTTAAGGAACTGGCTCATGTGATTGTGGGGCTAAAAAACCTGAAATCTGCAGGGCAGGCTGGAGACCCAGGGAAGAGTGGGTGTTGCAGCTTGAGTCTTCAGACAGTCTGGAGACAGAATCCCTCAATCTTTTTCTCTTAAAGCCATCCACTGATTAGACAAGGCCCACCCACATTATGCTCACAGCCTACTGATTTACACAGTAATCTTATCTAAAAAATACCTTCATTGCACAGCTAACCAAGTATTTGGGTACCTTGGCCAAGCCAAGTTGACATAAAATTAACCATTGCAGACCTCCCTGCCGAGAGAGTTATTCTTGCCCCTTTATGGGTACTTTGAGGACACCCCACTGGTTGCCCTGAATTCTAAGATGGAGAAGGAGGGAGAAAAGGAGGCAAATGCATCTTTACTGCTGAGGTTGAGGATCTGAGCCCACGTAGCTGAGAATATGGGGATTCAGGTAGCCTTCTTCCCAGTGCCACAACAGAGAGCTGTTAACGTGTCACCTGTCACGCTGCAGGTCAAAAGGGCAAAACACCATCTCACTTTGTCATGTGCAGGATGTGGCACTTACTGCCTTAAGTACTGTGGTAGACTGATAATGCTCCCCAAAGATGTCTGCCTACTAATCCCCAGAACCCATGAATATGTTACCTTCCATTGCAAAAAGGACTTTGCAGATAAGAAATAAGACTCCTGAGATAGGGGATTATCTTGAATTATCTAGAAGGGCCCTTACTATGACCATAGGGTTCATCTAAGAGGGACTAGGGAGGGTCAGAGTCAAAGAAGGGGTGTGACAATAGAACATCAGCTGGAGTGTGTGCTCTGGAGTTGAAGCCAGGGCCCTCGTGCCATGGAATGCTGGCAATCTCTCTCTAGAAGCCCAAGAGAATAAGGAAATAGAATCATTCTGTCCTAGGGACTCCAGAAGGAATACAGTTCTGCAAAAATAGTAATTTTAGGAATTTAAAACCCCAGAATTATACAACAAAAAAATTGTGTCATTTGAAGCCACTAGGTTTGTGGTGGTATTTTACAGCACCCATCAAAAACTAATACAGGGCTGGAGGAGGTGGCTCACACCTGTAATCCTAGCACTCTGGGAGGCCAAGGTGAATGGATTACCTGAGCTCACAGGCTCAAGAACAGACTGAGCCAGAGTGAGACCCCTGTCTCTAAAAAAAAAAAAAAGCCGGGTGTTGTGATGGGCGCCTGTAGTCCCAGCTACTTGGGAGGCTAAGACAAGAAAATTGCTTAAGCCCAAGAGTTTGAGGTTACTGTGAGCTGTGACACCAGGGCACTCTACCCAGGGTGATAAGTGCATGTGTGCACACACATACACACACACAAACTTTCTGGAGCTAAAAAAAATTGTAACTAAAATAGTGAAAGACAAAACAGTCCCTGTCAAAACCCAGCCTGGTGGTAGGGAAGACAAATAGCAAAACAAAACAGAACAAACCTCCTTCCTCCCAAACTTAACAGACAGAGCAAATATACCAAGAAATGGCAACCATGAGAAGGGGGGAAAATCAAAAGACATAACTCCGAGAAATAAATAAATGGCAGGATCCAGAAGGATAAAAATATATGGGTTTGCTTTGAAAACAGAATCCAATCTGAGGCACCCACATACGAACAGGGCTGGAGGGAGACAGGGGGAGGGGCCTGAGGTCTGAAGTGGGGTCGGAGGGCGAAAGGTCATAGGGGCACCTGTCTTCCTAAGAAGTGCCTGGAAAGGTTGATCTTATGGGGTGTGTTCAGACAGGTGTTCTGGACTGTCGGGATTCAAAAGGTCCCCTGAAGGAGTAGATGTGATCTCCAGCCCCTACCTGTCAAAGGTCAGGGCTCGATTCTATTCCTTTTTTTTTTCTTCCAGTCTGTTTACTCTCTGACTTCCTGTCTGATCCTGGAATGCAGATTTCATAGCTGATGCCCATGATGGCTGCTATCAAATCATCATTTGATAACTTCATTATATAACTGTCCTGATTTGTACTTCAGTGTTTTAAAAGAATTGAGCCTCAGAGAAATGAGTCACAAATGAAATATGCAAATGGTCAAAACAGCCAGTACCTACATAAATACAAACCATTAGATTGAAAACTAGAGCCAACCCTTTAGGAGGCAGGTAATAAATTTCCACCATTACAGACCAAATCTTTACTGACTGGATTAACATCACTCATTAAAATATTAGCAAGAACAGTGGAAAGTGACTTTGAAAGTCACAGAGGGATATAAAATGGTTTGGAAAAATTGATTTTTATTGTCACTTCATTTTCTGTGACATTTTCAAAGAAAGATGGAATAAGTTTGATTAAACTGTAATATCAAAAAAAATCCCCCAAGAAACTCTACAGTTTGATTGAATAAAGTTTAGTGATAACTGTAGGTCTCCTGGCTCACAAGCCAGAAGGAGACTCAAAGTGTGACACGTGACACATTGGCCTGCTGCCACCCTCATTTCCTCTTACACCCTTTCAGAAGATGGGTAGTTCTGGAAAGCTCAGGATGGAAGGAATGAACTCAACAGCCCCAGTAGAAGCCAGAACTTCAGCACCAAAAACACATGGGAGCTCTTCCAGCTACACCAAGGGCGGGGGTTGGGGGTGGGGTGGGGAGGAGAAATGAAGGGCTGCTATGTTGCTTAATAAGAGGGAAGAGCATAAAATGCATTTATTTTTTTCATTGCTATTTGTCCCTTTGGCCTCATAACCAACACAGCAGCAAAGAGGAAGTCTGAGTCAGGAAAGAGAAAAATTAGAAATTCATTGGAAAGTTTCCCTGGAGAGAAGAGGTTACAGACCAGGTGAGGAGGAGTATATTTTGTTCGTTTTCCAGGAAACCATCAGCTCTAATACTCATCAAGTCACCAGGACAGCACATAATTTCCAAGCCTCAGAGTGTGATAGGTGCCAAGTGCTCCTGAGTTGCACTGGGCTGGTGGGGACCTGGCAAGGGGCAGGGAATGGGCAACCACCACGCTCTGCCCAGGAGGAGGGGCAGGGCCAGAGCATTTCAACCTGATCTCTTGGTGGAAAATCAGGAGATGTCAGAGGTCAGGGAGGATAGAGAACAGGCCAGCACGCATGGTTGTGTGAGGGTTTATTCAGGCATGTGGAAAACAGGTTGGGCCAGGGCTAGCTGGAGACCGCTGGAGTGGAAGAATCATTCAGGGACATCAGTCCAAGGTTTTTATTTTATTTATTTACTCTTACTTATTTTAGTCTCAAGCTGTTGCCCTGGGTAGAGTGCCGTTGCATCATAGCTTACAACCTCCAACTCTTGGGCTCAAGTGATCCTCTTTCCTCAGTTTTTCTATTTTTAGTAGAGATGGGGTCTCACTTTTGCTCAGACTGGTCTCAAACTTGTGACACCTGCCTCAGAGATGGGGTCTCACTTTTGCTCAGGCTGGTCTCAAACTTGTGACACCTGCCTCAGAGTCCAAAGTTTTTAAAAATGAGACTGGAGAAGAGGCCAGTCAGTGAGAAATAGGTTCCAAAATAAGAGAGAAAGTAGATTGCACCCCTATGGCTGAGATAGAGTGACCACTCCCTTCAGGGTGTGGCAGCATGAGGACCATGTTACCTATACCCCAGTGTGACACACGTGCTGTAACAAGAATGTTTAAAAATGGATTCATTCCAGGAAATCCAGGACCTATGGTTGCTGTATTAACAGGGTTTTCGGCTCGGCGCCTGTGGCTCAAGTGGCTAAGGCGCCAGCCACATACACCTAAGGTGGCAGGTTCAAATTCAGCCCAGGCCCACCAAACAACAATGATGGCTGCAACCAAAAAATAGCAGGCGTTGTGGCAGGTGCCTGTGGTCCCAGCTACTTGGGAGTCTGAGGCAGGAGACTCACTTGAGCCCAGGAGTTGGAGGTTGCTGTGAGCGTGATGCCACGGCATTCTACCCAGGGGAACAGCTTGAGGCTCTGTATCAAAAACAAACAAAAAAAAAATCAGGGTTTTCAACCCTAGCACTACTGACATTTTGGGTTGGGTGATTCTTAGCTGTGGGCAGTGCCATCCTGGGCATTGTAAGATGTTCCCCTGGGTCTCCCGTCCCTCACTGCCCACCATTCTCAGTCATCCACTGGGGAGACAGAGCCCTGGCACCTCTCCATTTTGTTCTTGAGGACCGAATCTGATCTCATGCTCCCCTGCCCCATTACCTAACTCCTGAGGTGATGCTCAAAAAAGAGCCAGCACCCACAATAGCACACACATCACCTGCGGCACTAGAGCCACAAAATCAGCTAATCAAGTCCCTGACCTGCCTCTGAGCTTCAGACCTGCGCCTCCCAGGTCATGCTCAGCATCTCCATGTGGATTTCTCTCTGATATCTTAAGAAAAAGCCCAGAATTGACTTCTCTTCCTGCTCCAGGATGTGTTCCCTAACTTTCTCAATATGATCATCATCTTTATGGGCCCTGGTTCCTCTTTTCTCCCCAAAACAGGCACATGGTCCTCAAGTCTGAATCATTCTCTGTGGTGAGTTCATTTAATTCCACTTCTGTGGTGTCTTGATGTCCTTGCTTGCCTCCCATACCCCCAGCACTGGCCAGGTCCTCTCCCCCTCTCCCCTTCCTCCCAGGAGGTCTTTCTATACCTATGGCCACTTTCTCCCAGTGCCCACTCTTCCTTTACTGGCATTTGTCCTTCCTCTGTGTCAGCCCTCCATTGCTTAAAAGTAGCTTCACTGACAATAGAAACGTATCCAGGCTGTGATTTTGGTGTTTGAGACTTTCTACACTTGGACTTTGTGGCTGAAAGACCCCTGAGTGGCACTCACATTTGTGCCCTATATGGTCCCCTCTGCATGTGTTTGGGTGGAACTGGGAGTTCCTTCTGGTAGAATACGGCAAAAGTGATGCAAGGGAACTTGTGTGGTTATATATATACAGACATATAGAATATGTCTCTCTCTATATATTTTTTCTTTTCCAAATAAATATACAATGATTTCATCTTATTAGCCCACAATAGAGCCTCTCTTTATTGCTGGTTTAGAAGAAGCAAGCTAGCCAGACACAGCTGTAGTCCCAGCTACTCAGGAGACAAGTGAGGGGACTGTTTGAGCCCAGGAGTTTGAGGCTGCAGTGAAGTATGAACACACTGCACTCCAGCCTGGGCAGCATGTGGAGAGCACCCGGTGCTCAAAAACACATAAATAAATGCAAAATTTTAAAAGCAGCAGCAGAGACGGACGGTGATAAAGCACTGCTGGGGAGAACAGCCCCCAACCAACAGCCAGCAAGAAAGATGGGACCTCAGTTCTACAGAAGGAAGACTGCAGGGGAAGGCGAAGCTTTTCAATGACCTCAGGAAGCTTGGAAGTGGCCCTGACCAACACCTGGCGTTCAACCTGAGGAGACCTTAAGGAGAGACCTGCTAAGCTATGCCCAGACCTGGGACCCACAGAGGCTGTGAGATAACAAATCTGCATTGTTTTGAGTGGCTGTGTGTTAATGTGCTACACACCCGTAGCAAACTAATATAGGCCTCAGTTTCTGTCGAATCTGAGTTCCTAAGTTCACATTAAATGGAAAAAAATAAACACAAGAATGAAAATGTCCTAGGTAAGTGCTGTGTTCCAGAAGTTGCAGGACAAACAGAGGCTGTTGAAGGGCAACTGGGAACTGAATGAACAGTTCTCCAGAGAGTCAGGAGCCAGCACAAAGGCTGCAACTGGGGAAGCCCATCTCAGTGAGCAATGTCACACATTATGCTACCAGGAACAAGTTCCTGCAGGATTGCTACGTAGCTCAAGACACCCATGTCAGCAAACCTGCAGGAGCCGGGTGTGGAATGAAAGAACGGAGCCAGCTGGAATGAGTGTGAAGCCTGAGAGTAAGCCTGCAGTAGGCACAGCAGAAAGGCAGCTGGCCAGGTCAGCGGCGCAGGTCCAAAGACACATCAGCGTCAAAGACAGGGGTTCCAATGTCCTGAGGAGTCAGTCGCCAGTGGTGAAAACTGCTCCAGCGTCAATAAATAAAGCCTTGAATTCCTGCATTCTGTTGTTCACTCACTTAGTCAGACAACTTTAGTCATTCAGCACTTTCTACCTGCCAGGTGCTACCTGATTCAAAAGCCTGATTGGACCCTACGCTGTTTTGAAGGCAGCTCACAGACACCCAATGCTTCTCTTCATCATGGGGCTAGAAGGCTTCCCCAAAGGCCCCTAGGGGATAGAGGCACCCTCCTCAGAGCACTCCAGGGCCCATTGGTCCTGTCTCATTAGCTCACAGGGCTGCAGGTCTCTCTTAGACTTGGCCTGCCCTGTGAATGTGATAACCAGGGGCTCCACACTTTGCTTCCTGATCTGCTCTGTCTTGCCCCGTAGGCATGATACTTGGCCCTGTCCTGGCTGGATCTGGGGTGGGCATGGAGCCCTGGCCTCAGCACCTTTCCTGCTATGGCTGGGGCTGGACTAGCCCAGGAGCCAGCATCATATATCATATATGAGCCAGCCCCTCATTCTCTGAGGAGTCCAATTACAGAGAGATTACAGGAGAGTATGAAGGATCAGGGTTTTCGTATATTTACCTTTGAATATACTTTCCAGCAAGTCCTCAGCCAGGAACAGAATCTGCAGTTAAAAGCTAAATACAATGCCTTGGGGGTGGGGTTGGGGTGGATGCCGGTTAAGAAGCAGGGTTTTTAGATACACACCCAAGGAGGGGCGGGATTTGTGTCAGTCTTTGGCCTTGTAGTCCCGACCTGCACAGAAGGAACCCTGTGAAGTGGCAGTCTGCAAACTGGGATGACAATCTCTGAGGTCCACAAGGGTGAGTTTAAGGCCACCAAGCCCCGATTCTCAGCTGCCTTTGTGGGTGTCTGGTCTCCTCTCCCAGCGCCGCTTCCATAATCCCTCCTCCACGTACTAAAGAGGGCAAACCTCTCACCGTCCTGACTCTTACTATGGTGCATTGTCAGAGGTAAGATAACTTCTGGGCATTAAATAAGGAGATTTTTGAAATACTAATATCGAGATCAAAAGAGAAATGACTTGATTTGGTCTAAAAAATCCTTTTCAGGTGGTGCCTGTGGCTGAAAGGAGTAAGGCGCCAGTCCCATATGCAGGAGGTGGCGGGTTCAAACCCAGCCCTGGCCAAAAATCGCAAAAAAAAAAAAAAAAAAAAAATCCTTTTCAGGTCAGGTGGTTTCTTTGAATTCCACCAAATTAAAGGTAAATCAAATTGTCAGCCAAAAAATTAATGATTTTTGATGATACACCTTTGTGTGATATGAGGGGTCATAATTTAGACAGGGTTCACTGTGGCAAGAATCCTTCCTATCTCGTTTTCCTAATTAACATGAACCTGCTTTCTCTATGCTCACATTTTATAAAGATGAAAATTGGAAAGAAATTGAAGCTAAACCTAGCATTGATTCTAGCAAGAATTAATATTCCCTGGACATATGAACTTGTTGAGAAATTCTTGCCCATCTCAGTGAGACATGCATTTTTAATAAAAATTTTTCCAATATTTTGTTTTGAAACATTTCAAACATACAGAAACATTGAAAACATTTCTAGTACTATACCCACCATGTTACTAAGCTTGCTACATCACAAATTTGTCCATTGGTTCTTCCCTCTTGTCAATCCAGATAAGCTTCAAAGAAAATTACAGGCATCAGTATATTTTTAGCCTTTTTAGAATTCAATATTTTTGACAGTTTTTTCCCCTTTTGAGATGAAATTAACGTATGGTAAAATGTTCAAATCTTAAGTAGACCATTTGACAAACGCAGACATCGTATAACCCAAATTCTCATCACAGAAGTAACAAAATGGCACATTCCCAGTACCCAGAAAGTCTTGCTATATAATCATATATATTTTAAATAGACATGTAAAAAGTGTGTATATATATATATATATACTTATGATATATCACATAATGTTTTGTTATTTGTATATATTATGGAAAGGCTAAATCAAGCTATTTAATATATGCACTACCTGTCATCCTTTTTTTTGCGTGAAAACACTTAAAATGTACTCTCTTAGTGGATACACTTCAAATATACAATATTTAACTATAGTTGCTGTGATATATTCATGATCTCTTGAACTTATTCCTTCTGTCTGACTGATATCGTATGTCTTTTAATCAACATCTCCCCAACTCCCCCACCCCTGCCTTCTGGCAACCACCATTTTAACTGTGTTTCTATGAGTTTGACTCTTTTAGATTCCACATGAGAGATCATATTATATTCATTTCTGTACATAAGACATTGTACTATGTGAATTAAGTATAATTAATTACTTCACATGGTACAATGTAGAGGATGCCAAGAGCCAGACGACCTCTGAGCAAGATGATTTGCAGCTGGGGGGCAGACCTCGGGCAATTCGTCTGCAGGTGGTCCTTGCAGAGAAAGAGCCTGAGCCCATGGCGATCGTTAGGCAGGTATTCATTGTCCAATACTCCCCTCACATTTCTTGTACTGTCTCAATAAAAGGCTACTGCAGAGGTTGCTCAGGGCTACCCTGTAATCAAGGTTAGCCCACCTCCAGCAAGCTTGTACTTCTAATCCGCATCGCACCTGGTTCCTTCCTTCGAGATCAAGACCAGGGCCATAGGGGCTGCAACAGTACAATGTCCTCCAGGCTCACTCACAATGTCATAAATGATAGGATTTCCTCCTTTTAAAAAGTATTCTGTCGTGTCTATACGCCATATTTTCTTTATCCGTTCATCCACTGATGGACACATAGGTTGAGTTCATAGCTCAGCTATCGAGAATGAACATGGGAGTGCGGATACCTCTGTGACATGCTGACTTCATAGCCTTTGCATATGTACCCAACAGTGCAATTGCTGGATCAAAGGGCAGACCTGTTTTTAATTTTTGGATGGACCGCCATACTGTTTTAATAGCTGTACTAATTTACATTCTCACCAATGAGGATCCTCTACATCCAAATCCTCACTGACACTTACCTTTTGTCTTTTGTGTTATAGCCACACTAACAGGCATGAGGTCATATCTCCTTGTGGGTTTAACTTGCATTTCCCTGATGATTCGTCACATTTAGCATTTTTTTTTTCCGCATACTGTTGAGTTTCTTGTATGGTTTGGATTATTTGGATTGCTTGCAAATATTTTCTCCCATGTTGTGGGTTGTCTCTTCACTCCATCGATTGCCTTCTTGCTATGCAGAAACTTCAGTTTGATGTAATCCCATTTGTCTATTTTTGCTTTTGTTGATTGTGCTTTGGGGTTATATCCAAAATACTTTGCTCAAAACAGTGTCATGCTTTCCCCATGTGTTTTCTTCTGGCAGGTTTACAGTTTCGGGTCTTACATGTAAGTCTTTAATCCACTCTGAGATGATTTTTGTGTATGGTTTGTGCTATACTTCCTTTGCCCTTCCCACCCTGGACAAGCTCCTTCCAGTCCCATTTTTATTTCACTGTTAATCAGTGTCAGCCAGTCAACCTGCCTTAGCAGGAAGTTTCTGTGAGGGCATGTAGCAGTTTATGAGGAAGGCTTTGATGTTCGAGGTTCCCTGCTTCTGGTTTTTCATCTCTTGTCTCTTACAGCTCTGTTAACAGGCCTCTGAGCTTCACTGACCCCTGCAAAGTGCCTGGAATCTTTCCCATGTTTTCTCGAACGTGTAATTTTAGATTATGAACTGTCATCCACACCAGAGTCTGACCTGCATGCCAGAACTTTCAAGAACATTACAAGCCCACTGAGTTCCCAGAGAATTAGAAGTCCATTTTCACATCACCCTCAAGTTATCTTTTGTGTCCTCAGGGAAACAAACGTACAAATTCATCCTGTTTGTGTTGCAAAATGAGTCAGAGTCCAAAAAAGTTATTTGAGCAGAAATGACCAAATTCATATTAAGCTTAAACACTTGGTAGACTCAGTAAATGAATGAATGCCTTTGGCTGCTCAAACTTGCCAAATGTGTGTTTTATCATCTTGGCTAGGTAGATTTTACAGATTTAGCAACAAAAGGTAGATAGTGGTCTGGATATTGTTGTCTGTACCTCTCTCAGAGAAGCCCTGAAGTGAAGGTCCTATCTGCTAGGTAAGCCCATGTATCTGTTAGCTGCTGCAGTTGTGGTGAATGAGCATGTTTTGTGTTGATATTTTGCTTCCAGCAAAAATGATTTACAGTGCTATCAAAATCAGCGTGGATGAAAAGAAACAATTCAGAATCACTGATATAAATAGCCCCAGATTTCTTGAGACTTAGTGTGCAAACACTTCTGACCACGCATTAATTTGAATTGCTTATCACATTATCAGAACTATATTTCTTTCACGTGAAACGCTGAGTGACACCTAAGTATCTTACAGACATTCTACAGTTCAATCTCTTCTTGTGATAGTCACATACCGAAAAAATACATAGAACTGTGAAGAAAATGAAGGTTCTGAGGTACAAATTTTAAAAGGCTTCCGAAGGGGGATATATTATTTCTCCAATTTTCACGAATGTAGGCAAATTCATGCCTCTGAGGATTAATTTGATGTTTGGAGGAATATGATTACATATACAAGGACTCCATCAGCACTAAATAAAAGTCACCATTGTGTCTTTTATCGAGCATCTATAATACCCAAACCCTGTTCTTAGTCATTTGTATTCATCAAAAATGCTTCAAAGTCCATGCAGCACATATTCTAGAGCTAGACAGATAACTTATAATAGATTTCTAATATAAGGTCAGGAGGTGAGTGGTGATGCTCATCACATGATATAGAGAAAAAACAAGGTGCGTGTGTAGAAGGGAGAGGCGCTGCTATGTTCTATGGTGTGGTCAGGGAAGGCCTGGAGGAGGAGGTGACATTTCATAGCAGCCTGAGAGGTGGGAAGGAGAAAGCCCTGAGGGCGCTGAAGGGAGAAAGTAGAGACAGGGAGTGTGAGGTGCTCTGCAGGCAGGTGGGATTTACAGCCATGGACTTGCATGAGGTTATCTAGAGAGAGAATGATCTCTCCCTGGAGAGAGATTTAGGGGCACTCTCAAGGGCATTCCATCGCTTAGAAGGTACAAAGAGGAGGAATAGCCATCAGTGGAAACCAAGAAGCAGCAACAAGTCAGCTGGGAGCACAACCTAGACCCTACAGCCAGGTGAAAAAACGCTTCCGAAGGGAACTCGAGCAAGTGCTTATCCACCCAGAACAGCCTCTATAATAAATCCCCACCTTCCCCAACACACAAAAAGAGGTCCCACATGGATTAAAGACTTACATGTAGTGGCGCGCACCTGTAGTCCCAGCTACTCGGGAGGCTAAGACAGGAGGATTGCTTGAGTCTAGGAGTTCTGGGCTGTAGTACCTTATGCTGATCAGGTGTCTGCATTAAGTTCAGCATCAATATGGTGACCTCCTAGGAGCAGGGTCCACCAGGTTGCTTAAGGAGGGGTGCACCGTCCCTGGTCGGAAATGGAGCAGGTCAAAACTCCTGTGCTGATCAATAGTGGGATCACACCTGGGAATTGTCACTGCAGTCCAACCTGGGCAACACAGAGAGACCCTGTCTCTTAAAAAAATAAATAAATAAAATAAAGACTTACATGTAAAAGGTGAAACTTAAAAAAAAACTTTTTCAGGGAAGTAGAGGCAAACTATTTTTGTGACCTCAATGAATAGAAGTATGTCATTAAAAAGACATAAATAGTTTATACCACAAAGGGGAAAAAACTAATAAATTTTAAAACTCTATCAAAAAACAACACTTAAAAAGTGAAAAGACAAAAAGCACATACAGAGTGTGGTAGAGTGTGGGAGATGGAATTGGCAGCACATATCATCATCAGAAGCTTCTTCATAATTCCAGAATATATACAGAACTCCAGCAAATTAGTAAGACAAAGACAAATAACCCAGTAGAAAAATGGGCAGATATAAAATAAGCATTTCTCCTTAAAGAAACATGAATGGGAATAAACATGAAAAGATATTCAATCTTGTTAATAATTTAAAAAAACATGAATTTAATCCTCAAAAGATAATATTTTACACCCACAAGGTTGCCATAAATTAAAAAATCTGACAACATCCAGTATTGATAAGAACATAGAACGTGGAAAATACCATTCACTGCTGATGGAAGTAAAAATTAGTACAACCCCTTGGGACAACAATTTAAGTATTATCTCATGAATTTGATGATGCACATAACCTATGCCCAGTAATCTTCTAGAAAAGCTCTTGCCCATGTGCACAGGGAAGCCTGAACAAGAATGATCATAGCAGCACTGTAATAGCAAAAAACAGTGGAAACAACATAAATGTAATCAACATGAAAATAGATAAATAAATAGTAAAATAGTTATGGTGGCAGCCAACTTCCCAGAAGGTCTCTGATGTTGCTTCCTGGTGTTTATATACTTATGTAGTTCTCTTTCCCACTGAGTAGAGCTAACCTATGAAACCAATAGGCTATTTCAGGAATAAGTGCCCATGACTTCCAAGGATAAATCATAAAGGTCACTGTGACCTTGGCCTTGTTCTCTTGGATCCCTCTCACTTGAGGAAGCCAGCTGCCATGTTATGAGGATATACAAGGGGCCCTCAGTCATACAAATGAGCCATCCTGGAAATGAATTCTCCAGCCCCAGTCAAACCTTCAGATGACTGAATACTTAGCCTATAGCTAGCTCTCTCTCTCAATATTCCTGCCTTGACCTCCCAAAATGCTAGGATTACAGGCATGAGCCACTGCACCCACACTTAGCTAATATCTTCACTGCCATCTCATGAGAATCCCTGACCTATAGAAACAGCTCATTGTTTAAATTTTGGAGTAATTTGTTGCAGAGCAATGGTTAATTAATACAAAGTGTGTAACAGAATACTGCATAGCAGTGAAAACAGGCTACCGTTTTAAGTAGAGAGAACAATGTTGAGAGGAAAACAAACAGCCACAGATATATAGGTAAGTAGATATGTACTTACCATTTATGTAATAAGTTTCTTCTTAAAATTAAAACTAATAGATTGCTAGAGATATAGATATATATATAGTAAAATCATGTAAAATAGCAAGGGAATCACACGCACAAAATTGAGGAGGCTGGTTACTTTCAGAGGAAGTAAAAAGAGACAAGCGGCCAGAGAAAGACACACCGAAATTTCTAGTGGGACTGTCCTCCTTTTAAAGCTGACTGATGGGCATGCTGGTACTCATAATATTAATCTTTATGGCATTTTGAATGTATGGAAAATATAATAGTTCTTTTATAGAGAATGTGGGAATGATCAACTGTGTCCAAAGCCACTGAGAGGTCAATTATACTAAGGACAAAGCACTGACCAGTAGGTCTGGTAAGGTTGAGGTCATGGATGACCCTAATGAATGTGATTTCAGTGAGTCATGGGTCAAAATCCTACCCAGACAGAGACAAAGAAAGAATAGGAGGTGAGGAAAGGCAGCAGCAAGAAGCCGGGACATGGAGATTCTTTGCAAAGAGGAAAAGTAGGGTGAATTCAGGAGGGGAAGAGTAGGATATATATTTTTGGACAAGAAAATTTTAAAGGATCCCACATAAAGTGAAAAATATCTATTTCTGGAAAGACAAGGGAGAACTGCATCCCTTCTGAATACTTGTGAGATGATGAGGGATGGGTCAAAAGTGAGGGAGGGAACGGGTCTTAGACAAGAGTACAAATAATGGTATATTGATACTATTGATAGATCCATGGGAGTGCTGAGGCAGGGCAGCAGTCCTTGTGCAGGGGAACAAGAACACATGTACATGGTCTTAATTAAGGTAAGAATACTGGCGATGGGGAAGACATCAACACCATCCCTGGCACGTTAGGGTTAAATTGGGAAGCAAACACTTTGTTCCCAGGAGCCATTCATTTGATTATTCCTTTGTTGTTTATCCATTTCTCTCCTTTCTTTCTTTTCAGATTCTCTTCCCAGTCTCAACCTTTCACAATGTGATCTCAGGTAACAAAATCACAGGGAAGTAAAAGTCAACCCCGTGGCTCCCTTGGCAGGAGCCCTGGTACTTTAACTCAGTTCCATAGCTGAAGTTCTATTTGGAAATCTCTACGTTTCCTCCCTCTACCTTCGTGTGATTCCATAAATGTGGAGTCCTTAGTACCTTAGTAGATATATTCTCAACTCAGTTCAGATTAACTTGAAAGGCAAGTGTTACGTGACAGTTTAAACGGTGAGATGTGAGACCTGCTTAAGAGGGAGCCACCATTCTTTTCTGTAAAGGTGTAGCTGAGGTATGGTTGAGTCATGTGTATCCCAGGATCTAGATATTACACAATGGGATTAATACTAGAGTTAGAGGCAAACCTTCTCTCTACTCAGGCCACAGGGTCACCTGAAAGGTGAATGCTTTCATGGTGTCGTATACCTAGGAAAAAGGTAAATCTTTGAGTCAAGAAACTAGAATCAGGAGGAAGGCCCAAAGTGACAAAAAGAGGCCTTTTCTTTTGGGCTGAACTTCAGAGAGGTTGTTGTGTCCAGAAGGAACTTGGTGGTTAGAAATTAGCTGTGGCCATCTAAAGGGACAGGCCAGGATCACTCTTTCTTTGGGATTCCATGGACAAAGGGTATTCCATGAGCCTTGAAAACAATGAGAAAGCCAGGGGAGATTAGAGCTTGCCTCTTAAAGCTTGCTTCTAAGTTAGACTGTCCTTACAGTCCTGGTATTCCCTGTGTTTGTTTAGTTATCTGTTCATCTCCGGAAGCTTCAGTGAAAAGTCTTGCTTGTTCTAGCCTGTCTCAGCAAAAATGGTATCTAACTTCACTGAAGTTAGTGGCCAGGCACTGTTCTGATCTACAAGTACGTGCACAAAGTCATCTGACAATGTGTGAGAACCTCCATGAGCTAGGGAGCACTTAGGGGATGGTTGAAGTGCCTTGACCAGCCACCCACACACCATATTCTAATTCTAGGACTAAACTGTGGAAGTGCTGGTATTTCCTCACAGAGGGGATATGAGATCAAAACAGGAGAGAATATTGAAACTGGAAGCTGAAACAAATGAGGTCAGAACCAGGAAAAGCTGTGGAGAGAAAAGGAGGGTCTAAGAAAATGTACTCAAAGACAACGGGAAATGCTGAGCATTTGAACAATTACAGTTGGGCAAAGAATAGAGATAAGATGTTCAGGAAGGAAGTACTATCTTCCTAACAGAATTAAGGGTTTGAAATTAAACACTGGGAGCCTGAATCTTTCATTTTTAATGTTAAAGCCACTATACTTAAACCTAGTTTGAAATAAGTAGCCTCACCTGTAATTCTAATGCTTTGGGAGGCGGAGGTGGGAGGATCACTTGAGGCCAAGAGCTCAAGACCAGCCGGGCAACATAGCAAGGCAAGACCCCATCTCTATGAAAAAAATTTTTTAAATGAGCAGGGCATGGTGGCATGTGCCTGTATTCTCATCTACTTGGGAGGCTGAGGTAGAAAGATTTCTCAAGCCCAGGAGTTTGAAGTTACAGTGAGCCATGATTGCACAACTGCCCTTTGGCCTAGGGCAGACAGAATCAGACCCTGTCTCAAAAATAATGATAGGCTTGGCACCCGTAACACAGTGGTTATGGCGCCGGCCACATGCACTGAGGCTGGCGGGTTCGTACCTGGCCCAGCCTGCTAAACAACAATGACAATAGCAACAACAACAACAAAATAGCCAGGCATTGTGATGGGTGCCTTAGTCCCAGCTACTCCGGGAGGCTGAGGCCAGAATATGGCTTAAGCCCAAGAGTTTGAGGTTGCTGTGAACTGTGATGCCATGGCACTCTACCGAGGGTGACATAGTAAGAGTCTGTCTCAATAGTAATAATAATAATAATGTAAATAAAAATAAATTAATTAAAAAATAATTTTAAAAAGTAGCCTCTTCCATTATATCAAGAACCACTACTTTATACAAATCATTGTACATTCTCTAAACTGGTTTCGAGGAATAAGAAATCTTTTTCTGATTCTATGCTATTTTTTTAAAGTATTTTCTTATCACAGTTCTCACTCTTTGATCTTTTATCTCTGTTGCTTTAAATTTTCTGACAAGAATTCATTCCAGTGGCCTACAGTAAAACAAGGTCAGTCCATGCAAAATTTTTGTTCTAAAAATTTGTTTCTATTCTTGCTCATTGGTGGGTGCGCTAAGGGTGGGGACCTGTGAGCTATTTCTTTATTTTTTTTTTCCTTTTTGGACTGTTCTTGTTTTAATGTCATAGGTCAGAAACTGCAGCGTTTTTTCTGCCTCTGAGCCAGAAAGAAGAAAAATGTGACATGTGTTTGTCCCCAGCTGCCTCCAGTGAGGGGACAGGGTCATTTCATGGCCTCAAAGTGTATCTGGTCATGCACATTCCTTCAAAGTGTCCTCTAGTCATTCCTTTCTTGAATAGAAAAGAGATAACTGTGGATGAGGTGAGGGTGGTGATGAGCAGCAGAGCAGGGAGGGATGTGGGGACAAAATTCCAGGGAGAAAACCTAGACTGGCCACCCCTGCTGTAGCCAGCATATAGTGGGGGAAAGCACTCCTGTGTAAATTCAGGTTAATTGCTGCTAAAATTAGACTGGATTTTTTTTTCACTCTTTACTGTCATAAGGAAAAAATCTAGGAAATTATGCAATTAATTAATTTACTTAGTGATCAAAAATACAGGGCTGGGTGCAGTGGCACATGCCCATAATCCTAGCACTCTAGGAGACCCAGGTGGGAGGATCCTTTGAGCTCAGGAGTTCAAGACCAGCCTAAGCAAGAGTGAGACCCTGTCTTTACTAAAAACAGAAAAATTAGCCAGGCATGGTGGCAGGTGCCTGTAGTCTCAGCTACTCAGGAAGCTCAGGCAAGAGGATTGCTTGAGCTTAGGAGTCTGAGGTTGTTGTGAGCTAGACTGACACCAGGGGTACTTTAGCCTGGGGCAACAGAATGAGACTGCCTCAAAATAAATAAACAATCAGGAAGTCTCAGCACTTGTCCTCAGCAAGCCCTGGGAAAGTGAATTTTCCTTAAGAGCAGCCTGAGTCAGGCCTGCCCAGGTTTGGAGCCCATATTCCTGAGGGCAGAGGACATCAGGGTGTCTTTCCTCACCTCTGACCAGCAAGACTAGTTCAGGTCAGAAAGGGGCTGTGTGTGGAAGAAGGGCCTTGTTAGGGGCTGAATTGTGTCTCCTCAGAATGGGGCTATTAAAGAGGTAATTTAGGTAGCCATTAGGGTGGTCCCCGACCTAAATGTACTGGTATCCTGATAAGAGATTTGGACAGGACGCATACAGATCATGAAACCAAGTGAGGACACAAGGAGAAGGTGGCCGTCTACAAGCCAAGGAGAGAGGCCTCAGAAGAAACCAGCCCTGCCGACACCTTGATCTCAGACTTCCAGCCTCCAGAAGTGTGAGGAAATACATATCTATTGTCTAAACCACGCAGTCTGTGATTCTTTGTTATGGCAGCCCTAGCAAATTAAGGTAGGCTCCAAATATTCATTCCACCAAGAACAACTATTTTCTGCTTTCTGCCTCATTTAACCAGCCTGAAAGGTATAAACAATGGCGCCCAGAAATGAGGCTGGAAAGATGTTCAGGCTCGGTTTATTGAAAGGGGAGTGCAGGGTGGTGCCTGTGGATCAAAGGAGTAGGGTGCCAGCAGGGTATGCTGGAGGTGGTGGGTTCAAACCCAGCCACAGCCAAAAAAAAAAAAAAAAGCAAAGGGGAGTGTAAAGAGGTGTCTGTGCCCTGAGGGCAGTTAGAGACCTCTTTTATATGGGGCTGTAGAGGGTGGGCACATTCCACAACTCTTTGAAAAGTTAGGGTCTTTTCTCAGCAAACTTCTTAGCTGGTGGGCTTAGGAGGAGAGAGGAGGAGGGAGAGGGGAAAGGGTTTGTGTGTGGCTGCATTAAGTCCCCCCCCACACCACCCACATGAATGAGCTTATGTTAGGATCACTCTGTCCCTTAAACTAGGGTTCAACAAACTTCTGCTGTAGAGAGCCAAATGGTAATTATCTTAGGCTTGAATGCCAAGAGGTAAAAGACTATTTTGTGGGTACTAATATTCGTATGTAATCTTTTAAAATGTACACTCATGTTCATTGCAACACTATTCACAATAGCCAAAAGGCAAAAACAATCCAAGTGTCTATCAACAGGTGAATGGGACAAACAAAATGTGGTAAATACATACAATGGAATATTCAGCCTTATAAAGGAAGGAAATTCTGACACATGCTGCCACATGGACGGACCTGAAAAACATCATGCTCAATGAAAGAAGCCAGGCACAAAAGGAGAAATAGTGCATGATTCCACTTACATGAAGTTCCTAGAATGGGCAAACGTGTAGAGACAGAAAGTAGACTAGGGTTAGCAGAGGCTGGAGGAGACGGAGTTATTGTTTAGTGGATACACAGTTTCAGTTTGGGATAATGAAAAGTTCTGGAAACACCTTGAATGGACTTAGAGCCATTGAACTGTACACTTATAAAAGGTTTAAATGGTAAACTTTGGGTTACAATTGCTTACCACAATAAGAAAGGCGATTTAAAAAAATGTATCCTTTGAGAAAATATAAAACCAAGGTGGGTGGCAGCAGGTGGGAGGGAGGGAAGGCAGATTTGGCCCTTGGTAGTTTGCCACTCCCTGGCCTGAAGGGCTAAGGGTCTCTTCCCTCTATTCCCTTAACAATGAACAAGAGAGCTAAAGCAAATAACTGCCAACACCTGTCATCACTACCATCTGGCATGACCGCTTACTTGCCTCTTCTAGATTGAACCCTTTGGATATTCAATCGAGCCTAAATTTATGTTTCTTCATGACCTTCATAGCTACTCGCTTCTGGGATAAACACTGCAGCTGGGCTTGGCGCCTGTGGCTCAAGCGGCTAAGGCGCCAGCCACATACACCTAAGGTGGCGGGTTCGAATCCCCAGCCCGGGCCCGCCAAACAACAATGATGGCTGCAACCAAAAAATGGCCAGGCGTTGTGGCAGGCGCCTGTAGTCCC
>CAUYTI010038229.1:0-11238 GCA_963575145.1 Galago senegalensis | reverse complement strand
GCCTGTGGTCCCAGCTACTTGGGAGGTGGAGGCAAGAGACTCGCTTGAGCCCAGGAGTTGGAGGTTGCTGTGAGCTGTAATGCCACAGCACTCTACCCAGGGGGACAGCTTGAGGCTCTGTCTCAAAAAAAAAAAAAAACTGTCTAATGAATTTTCATCTCAATGAGAATAAAAGTCAAAGTCTACCTACCAGCCTCCTTTCATCTATCCTTTCCCCTCCCCTATCACCTCTGCCCTCATCTCCCAGATCGGATTCTGCACTCCATTGGAATGACGTCCTCATATTTGTCAGGCAGGCTCCCACCTTAGGGCCTTTGCGGGTCTGTTTGCTCCAAACTTTGTGATTCACTAGGCTGCCACCAGAGACAGTCGTTTTACAGAATAAGGGTTTCCTTCCGCTTCTCTCACACTCAGCTGCCTGTTCAAGTCCTTGCAACCTTCTTGCTCAACCAAGTACTGAGACAAAAACAACCTAAAACATATTGAGGAAATTATTAGAAATTTCCAAATTTCCACCAGACACACTAAGCAAAAGGGGGTGGTTGAAACAGGAAATGAGTGAGAGCCTCACAGCAGTGCTTCTCGGTAAACAGGCCACCCCCCTTTCCTGCAAACCTGTGCAGTGTAAGCTAATTTCATCTCTCTTGGTCCTCCCAGATCCTCCCCAGGGCCTTCTTCCACTGACCGGAAAACACGTCCAAATGCACAGGGTCGCTGAGGCTGGTCTGGCCCGTCTGGCACCTGTACTCCCCGCTGTCATTTTTCATGGCCTTAAACCTGTAGCTGGGCTGGGCCTGGGTGGGAAGAGAGCTCCCATTGTAGAACCACTGAGTGGGGTAGTCCCCAGGGGCGTGGGCCCCCCAGCACGTCAGAGTCACCAAATCCTCCTGGAGCACGTTGATCCACGGGGGCTCAAGTTTCACCACAGCCTTCGGGAGAACTGCTGAGGGGCAGAGCACAGAAAGAGATGTGAATAAACAACCTTGAAGGAACCAAAGTCCAAAAGAGCTCCCAGGGGAGTTCAGACACCAAAGAGCCCTCTTGCAGACCCAGTTAAAGATGTGTACTTGTAGCAACCTCATTCCTTTGGGTCTTGGGTGGATCCAGTGGGAATCTTACCAAGAATCAAATCCCAAGTCCCTCTAAAAGGGAAGAACTGCTCACACTGAACCCAAATCTAATTCTTGGGTAGAGCAGACATTTCCCCACATAGTACATCCCATCACATTGTGAGGAAGGAACACCTTTGGTATAAGAAAACAGGAAACTCACCAGCTTGTATGTCTGCAGGCCCTGTGAAAGAAAAGAGAGAGATTAATGTAGAGCAGAAGATGTGATCAAATTTAGTTGTTTGTGTGTGAAAAGGGGCAGGAGGAAGTAATCCTGGTTCCTTCTTTTCCAAGGAACTATCTCAAGAGCCTGTCTCCAGTTGATTTAAGAGCATGTACTTCCATTTTGTCCTTATCTTATCCCTGCCCCTCTTCCTGGCTACAAAGTAAACATGAATCTTTGGTACAGACCAGACTTTCCAGGTACTGAAAAAGTACCTCTGAATTCTGGAACAGAACAAATTCAAGGTTCACTCTCCTCTTCAATTTGTCCCAGCTTCCAGGACTCAGGCCAGCTGTTTACCATACTGGTCCCTGGGGTCTAGACAGTAGGATTGGTTTAAATTGCCCCATTTTCAAATGACTTTCACTTACCCAGCTGCAGCAAAAGTGCCAGGGATTGAAGCAGCCATAGACTGCCAGGATATCCATTCTGAGACATTTCTGTTTCCAAAGTCATCCCAGAAGTGGGCCAGGGTCCAGTGAGGTTTAGGAGATTAACTTAGAAATGAGGAAGGAAATGATTTCATCGACTCGTGCAGTTGTCATCAGTTTCCAGATTCTATTTCCAAAAACCAGTCAAGAGCAAAACTGACTAGAAGTCGAATCTACCTTACAGATGAGTCTCTCTACCTCGTATCCCCTTGTTGAGTGCTTGTGAAACACCAGGGAGGGCATGTTGCAAGGAGGAAACTGATAGGAGGGAAACAGTCGGAAGTAGAGCTGGGCACAGAGCCAGTGTCTTGGGTTCTCAGTTCAGTGCTGTCTTTTGAGTCCTTAGAAATGGGATTTTTAGGAATGTACTCAAAAAAATTGAAAGCAAGATCTCAAAGAGATATTCGCACACTCATGTTCACTGGCAGGACTGTTCACTATAGATAAAGGTTGAGGCAATCCACAACTCTCCCTGAGCTGTTTCACTGGCTAGAATATAAGATAAAGAAACCCTTCTAAATCTGCAACCAATAAGAATCATCGGTAAACAACCACAAAATGGAGTAGTTATCTATAGGAAACAGTCTGTTGATATACCACAGGCAAATCTGCTGTCCTGCTCCTGCCCTTCGCACCCTGCCCTCCACATGCACAAGAACATTCTCAAGTGTAAGAAACAATTTTGGTAAGAAATCTGTGGAGCAGGGTGGCACCTGTGGCTCAAAGGAGTAGGGTGCCAGCTCCATATGCCGGAGGTGGTGGGTTCAAACCCAGCCCTGGCCAAAAACTGAAAAAAAACAGAAAGAAAGAAAGATAATCCATGGAACAAATTCAAATGCTACTTAAAAGGGGGGAAAATACTTTTCTCTACATATATTCACACTTTCAACACTTCTGGCATGAAACATGGGCTTTTAACATATCAAGCAGTTCTCTCTTATATATCAAGCTGGTGCTGGGTATCCTATAATTCAATTAAATACCGACACTATCTACCTAGAGTCAGAACCAGATCCTACAAGTCAAGCACTCTGTCCCACAAGACTGCCCCCTCTTTAGCTGCCAACACAAATCTGAGCTTCCTGTACTTCTGAGTGATGGCTATAAATCGGAGGTTCCTACAATCTCTTTCTTGGTTCTATCATTTGCTACAATGGCTTAAAGAACTCAGAAAAACCCTTACATTTACCAGTTTTTCATATAATAAAGGATATGACAAAGTACAAAGAAGAACAGCCAGATGAAGATGTACATAGGCCAAGATCCACAAGTGTTCAGAGAACAGAAACTCCAGTCCCAGTGGAGCTGGGGTGTATCATTCTCCCAGCATGTGGATGTGTCCACCAACCAGAAGCTCTCCAAACCCTGTCTTTTAGGGATTTTTATAGAGGCTTCATCATGTAGATATTTTGGATTATTAATTTAATCTCCAGTCCTTCTTACTTCCCTGGAGGATGGGGACTAGAGCTGAAAGTTCCAAACTTCTGATCCTGGCTTGGTCTTTTTGGAAATGAGCCCCATCCAGGAGCCCATCAAGGGTAACTTCATTAGAACAAAGACACTCTGTTCACCCAGGAAATTGCGAGAAATTTTGGACAAAGGAATTTTGTCTCAGGAACTGGGATATTAGTACAAAAGGTACTACTAGTGCTTCTATCACTCAGAAAATTACTAGGGTTTTAAGAGGTCTGTGCCAGGAGCCAAACTGAGGGCAAGAACCTATTTCTCAACTATATATTCTGTGCAGGTGACCATGCAGTATGAATGAGTTGAACAATATGGTATAAGGGTCAAAAGTTAGATCATGGGGCAGCAATAGATAAAATAGACAAGTGGAAAAACATCAGATTTTAAAAGGTCTGTGTATCTAAGGAAGAAAACAGTATGAAAAGGCAACCTGCAGAATGGGAGAAAATATTTGCAGATTGTATATTTAATAGAAGATTAAGAACCAAACATGTTTTTTTTTAATTCCTAAAACAACTCAATAACAATAAAATACCCCCAAATAACCTGATGAAAAAGTAGACAAAAAACTTAGACATTTCTCCAAGGACAGTATAGAAATAGCCAAAAGGCATATGAAAACATTATCTCAAGATCATTAATAACTAGAGAAGTGCAAATCAAAAGGATAGGGAGGTGTGTTGCTTCACATCTGTTAGAATGGCCCCTATCGATAAAATGAGTGTTGGCAAGGATGTAGATAAACTGGAATTCTTGTGCATGCATGTTGGTAAGAATGTAAGATGATGCAGCCATTGGGAAAACAGTATAGAAGTTTCTCAAATAATTGAAAATAAAATTATCATATGATCCTGCAATCCCATTCCTAGGTATGTACCCCCCAAAAAATTGAAATCAAGATCTCAAAGAGATATTTGCACACTCATGTTCACTGGAAGTACTATTCACGATAGCCAAAAGGTGGAAGCAATCCCAATGTCCATCAAAAGATGAATGGATAAAGATGGATACATACAATGGAATATTACTCAGACTTTAAATATCAAGGAAATTCAGCCAAGGGCTACAACATGGATGAACTTTAAGGACACATACTGTATGATTTCACTTGAAGTATCTAAAATAGTCAAACTCATAAAAACAGAAAACAGAATGGCATTGCTGGGTTGGGGTTAGGAGAGCTGATAACTGGGTATAGGGTTTCAGTTTTGCAAGAAGAAAAAGTTCTAGAGACCCATAGCACAGCAATGTGAGTATAGTTAACAATACTGAACTGTATAGTTAAAAATAGTTAAGATGGTAAATTATATGTCATGTTATAAATTATATAGTATAAAACATACATCATATGAATTTTTATCAACAATTTAAAAAAATTAAGGCCGACAATGGGATCTTGAATAATGCAACTTGACCTCTCAGAGCTCCAGTTTCCTAATCTACAAAATGGACAGTGTCTGGTTCCTAACACATATTTAAAAGTAGCTTTTAGGGCACCCATAGCTCAGGGGTTAGGGCATTGGCCACATGCTTGTGAGCTGGTGGGTTTAAACCCAGCCCAGGCCTGCTAAACAAACAAACAAAAATAAGTCGGGCATTGTGGTGAGCGCCTATAGTCCCAGCTACTTGGGAGGCTGAGGCAAGAGAATTGCTTGAGCCCACAAGTCTGAGGTTGCTGTGAGCTGTGACACCACAGCACTCTACCGAGGGTGACAGAATGAGACTCTTGTCTCAAAAAAAAAAAGTAGCTTTTACTCAGATAGGTGTTACCAAGAGTTTTTTGTTTTGTTTTATTTTGTTTTTGCAGTTTTTGGCCAGGGCTAGGTTTGAACCCACCACCTCCAGCATATGGGGCTGGGCACCCTACTCCTTTGAGCCACAGGTGCTGCCCCACCGAGAGTTTTTAACCTTTGAATTTTCCTGGAAGTATTGCTTCTTTATTGTTTAAGATAATTCCTAGTCAAAATCTCATCAAGAAGGCATTAGAGTAGTTTGCTTCCAACAGGAACCGAGGGTAAAAAGACTGCCTTCAACCAGCAATTCAGCCTCTTAGAGAAGAGGGACCAGAGTCTGGGGAAGATGATAGCATCCAGAAACTCAAAAGGCAGAAACCCAAAGCAGAAAATGACCTGGTTTTTCATAATTTCTCCTATTGAAATCTTTCCCTGAAACCAAAATATTTTCTCCCATTGAAATCCTAAGTGGTCATTCCTCACTTTCCATTACAGAAATTGTTAAGGGGCTGCCCATCCTGAGCAGTTGATTTGCACCCCAATTTTTGTATTTCAAAAGTGGAACACAAATCATGGGCTTCTAAACTGGTGAACATTTTTGGAAGACATTATTAGAAATTTGAAATTTGGGCCAGGCATGGCAGCTCATACCTATAACCCTAGCACTCTGAGAGACTGGGGTGGGAAGATCCCTTGAGCTCAAGAGTTTGAAGTTGCTGTGAGCTAGGCTGATGGCATGGCACTCTAGCCTAGGCAACAGAGTAAGACTCTATCTCAAGAAAAATTTTAAAAAAAAAAAAGAAATTTGCAATGTGTAAACTTTATCATCTAATAATTCCATTTCAAGAGATGTGTCCAAAAGAAACACTTAAGTGTAAAAACAGTATCAACAATATCATTGCAGTATTATAGTACAAGGGAAAAAACTCAAGGTAAGAAGATCATAGAGCTAGATGTGGTGGTGGGTGCCTATAGTCTCAGCTACTCAGAAGGCTGAGGCAGGAGGATCACTTGAGGCCAGAATTTGAAACCAACTTGGCCAACATAATGAGACCATATCTCAAAAGAAAAGAAAACATAATGGTGAATCCTGAGACTCAGCCTTCTTCTCACTTTGTTGTAAAAACCTTCTAGGATCCTTCCTGGTGTGTGTGTGTGTGTGTGCATGTTGTTAGTTAGTTTTATTTTCTCAAGCTAGTTTGGGTTAGATTCCTGACACTCAGAGAATTAAATTCTGAAACTCGTCCTAGAAAAAATGTTACATGCTTTTCACTAAGGTCATATC
Organism: Galago senegalensis; assembly: GCA_963575145.1. Taxonomy (NCBI): domain Eukaryota; kingdom Metazoa; phylum Chordata; class Mammalia; order Primates; family Galagidae; genus Galago; species Galago senegalensis. Next base: position 4,990 of record CAUYTI010038229.1, on the reverse strand, counting down.
ACTAAGGTCACCGTTTTTTTTTTGTTTGTTTGTTTGTTTGTTTTGTTTTTTGAGACAAAGTCTCAAGCTGTTGCCAAATTCTTGGGCTCAAGTGATCCTCTTGCCTCAGATTTTCTATTTTTTTGTAGAGACAGGGTCGGGTGGCGCCTGTGGCTTAGTGAGTAGGGTGCCAGCCCCATATACCAAGGGTGGCGGGTTTGAACCCAGACTTGGCCAAACTGCAACAAAAAAACAACCTGGCATTGTGGCAGGTGCCTGTAGTACTAGCTACTCGGGAGGCTGAGGCAAGAGAATTGCCTAAGCCCAAGAGCTGGAGGTTGCTGTGAGCTGTGATGCTACAGCACTCTACTGAGGGCTACAAAAGAAAGAAAGAAAAAAAAAAGAAATTAGTAGAGACAGGATCTTACTTTTGCCCAGGCTGGTCTTGAACTCATGATTTCAAACAATCCACCGACCTTGGCCTCCCAGAGTGTTAGGATTATAGGCAGGATCCACCACACCCGGCCTAAGGGCATCTTCTAACAAAAAAGAAGTTGTATTCTCAGGGCAGAGCAAGTAGGTAAAGGGTATGGCCTATAAAGTGAGGTAGGAAAAGGGATCAGTTGTGTATCAGTCAGGGTCTCCAGAAAACCAAAACCAATAGGATAAATAAAAGACTAAAGGCATAAGGAAATTCAGAAATGGTAGCATGAAGGAAAGGAAGTGGAGAGTAGGGAGAGGAAGAAAGAAAGAGGAATTTAAGGAACTGGCTTACGTCATTATAAAGACTGGCAAGTCTAATGCCAGCAGGGTGGGCCAGAAGGCTGAACACCCAGGAAGAGTTGAGGTTGCTGTTCAAGTCAGAATACAGGCTGCTGGAGGAATTCTCTCTGTACAAATCTGTGCCCTAATTTCTTCTTACAAGGACCTCAGTCATTTTGGATTAGGACCAACCCTAATGACTTCAGCCTTAGTCACCTCTTTAAAGACGCTATCTTCAAGTATAGTCACATTCTGAGGTACTAAAGTTAAGATTTCAACATATGAATTATGGGGAAACATAATTCAGGCTGTAACAGGCAGGAAATAAGTCTTGAGCGGAAGAACGTAGTGCAGGACAAGTTCACAGGCAGTGCTTTCACTCCCGCTAGTGGTGGGGAATGAAGATGTGGCTGGAGTGACTGCAGGAATCAGACTCCTGCAGGCTGAAGGAGCAGCTGATTCTTCATTATTGGAAGGCTGATGAGGCCGACAGCATGCTTTGGTTTACCTAAAAATGATGCAATCTCAAAAATCATTCCTGGGTCTCTGGCAAGAACTCTTTTTTGAAGATTTAAGAACCAACTCCCCAAATCCTCCAAAATCAAAAGAGGTTTGCAGCAGACTAGAGCCTTAGGCTCCCCTGGAATAAAAACCGCAGTGGCACCTCCCTTTCTCTCCCCCACCTCTCATGTTGCAGGCTACTCTTTCTCTCCACGGTGAACCATTCTCCAGGGATGGCCACCAAGTGGTAAATCATGCTCTGTACATGACACAAAAGGATCATTTTCTCACATTAGCAATCCCATTTTCACTAGAGTTCTTCATTCTGTGTAACCAGTTTGAGAGCATCACTGTTGAGGTCCTGCCCCCGGGCAGGGTCCACTAAAACTTGGGGAACTGGCACGACTGAAGAAATGTAAAGTTAGGAAGAACAATAAAGAAAGAGACAGGAGACACAGAATAGAATTTTCTAAGGTGGGAGCTCAGGGGACCACCCCTCCCCCTCACATGTGGGTTCCAGCGAATGGCCCTGAGCATCTCTTCCACTCAGCTTTCATTCAAATCTCTTTGCCCAGATGGTAAGCTGAGGGAGGACAAAGACACCAGCAGTTTCTCTGAGTGAGCATATCAGCTCCTATTATTATATTAACTTTAAGGATTTGAACAGTTTTGAGAAATCTGAAACTTGAGCCTTGCATGGGAGCAGCCTCCTGTGTAGAGTCACACACACTGATTCCTAGGGAGGTGTTAACACTCTGCTAGTTCATTGTGGAGTAAAATGCCACTGGCATTAATTTCCTCTGAGGAATCTGTGGGAGAAAAGCATTTTCCTCTCATCATCACCACAGGGGATTTTCCTCTGCCATAAGGGATATAAGCCCTCCTGCCCATATCTTAGGGCTTGAGCTGTTCCCTTGGTCTCTGCCCCAGCCAAATGCAAATCCCCACAATTGGGTATCTTCTTTGTCTGTTGCAGGAGTCCTCAAACTTTTTAAACAGGGAGCCAGTTCACTGTCCCTCAGACCATTGGAGGGCTGGACTGTGGGCCCCAGGACCAGTCGGCTGCTAAGCAGGAATGGCAGCAGCAGCAAAAACACCTGGTGGGCCAGATAAATGTCCTAGGTGGGCCATAGTTTGAGGACGCCTGGTTTAATGGGCAGGAAACAACCTAGATGATGTCTCTTTTCTGGGTCTTGCCATAGCCTCTTCTACAGCCATTGTGTTTTTCCTCAAAGTGTTCACAGACTCAGCAGGGGTGTTTGTGTAAGCTGTATCCCCAATAGGCCAGAGTTTTAAGAAAGGCCAGAAACTTGTTCAGATAAGAAATTTAGCAATGGCTGGTGGCTTAAACTAGCTGACTTTTCTTTGTTCCAACTTCCTCAGCTTACTTCTTAATTTTCCCTTTTTCTGGGGGTGCCTTCCCTTGCCAAGAATGGGGTCTTCAGTCCCCATTCTGCCTGCACTTCATAAACCTATATGGCACATGTAATAATAACTTGTGCCAGATGTATAGATAGAACTCTTTCAGGGTCCAACTGTGAAAGAGACCTGCTACTTTTCTGCATGTAGTTGCATGAATAAGGTAATTATCATATGAAGCTGGATAATTAAATTCTGAAACTCATCCTAGAAAAATTGTTACATGTTTCATTGCTGAATATCACTAAGGTCACCTTCTAAGTATTCCCCTTAAGAAAATGTATACTGGCTTGGCACCTGTAGTTCAGTGGCTAGAGCACCAGCCACATACACCATAGCTGGCATATTTGAACCCAGCCTAGGCCTGCCAAAAACAACAATGACAACTACAACCAAAAATTAGCCAGGCATTGTGGCGGGCGCCTGTAGTCCCATCTACTTGGGAGGCTGAGGCAAGAGAATCACTTAAGCCCAAGAGTTTTGAGGTTGCTGTGAGCTATGAAACCATGGCATTCTACCAAGGGCAACATAGTGGGACTCTGTCTCAAAAAAAAAAAAAAAATGAAGGTATGTACCAATATCACCATCTAGTCTACCTTTTTTTTGTTTTTTTAGACAGAGCCTCAAGCTATCCGCCTGGGTAGAGTACCGTGGCATCACAGCTCACAGCAACCTCCAACTCCTGGGCTCACGAGTCTCCTGCCTCAGCCTCCCAAGTAGCTGGGACCACAGGCACCCGCCACAACGCCCAGCTATTTTTTGGTTGCAGCCATTATTGTTGTTTGGCGGGCCCGGGCTGGGGATTTGAACCCGCCACCTCAGGTGTATGTGGCTGGCACCTTAGCCGCTTGAGCCACAGGCGCCGAGCCATAGTCCACCCTTCAAAGTAATTTTTTTTTGGAAATACAGTCTCACTCTCTTGCCCTGGCTATAGTGACATCACAGCTCATAGTAACCTCAAAGTCCTTCTTTGAAACTATCCTCCTGCCTCAGCCTCCCATGTAGCTGGGATTATAGGCCACAGGTACCACCAAAGGGGAAGCTTGTTGGAGAGATTTGCCTCCTGAAACAGAGCTGGAGTTTCTCAAGCCTGTGCAGAAGAGGGGAACAAACCAGAGTGGAAGTGGTGGGGATTGAGGAACTAAAACAGAAGACACAAGAGATGAAAGATGAGATCTGGATATCTGACTCAGCTGATGGCTGCAGCCAGCACTAAAACACAAAATTAGCTTTATTTTATAGTATCTGGGCAGGGTTGTTTACAGGGAAGTGGCATAGACAAAAGACATAATTTTGGTCTTACCATAATTGGAAAATGTAAATAACATTATCAAAAACAAATCATCCTGTTAATGGCTTCTACTTAAGTTCATTAACATATGTTAAGTAAAAAGGGAAAGATCACAAGGATTTCTGCATAGTTCCTAAAGATTAAGTACACAAAGAAGAAGCTGCATGACTTCTGGCAGAGGGAGCACAAAGAAAGGAATATTGTTTTGGGAAAGGAGAAGCAGCTGGGGGGGTTCATTCTCTGAATGTTCCCCAGGCTGTGTGGGCCCTGCCACCTCATGGCCCATTCTCCACATCTCCTCTTTTCTTATTTCTTAACTTTAATTTGTGAATAGATTCTTTTAATTGGAGGAATTGTTTGGCTCCAATTCTGTAGAAGACTGGGAGAATATAAAATAAAAATAACATTAAAGCTCCTAACATAATTACTGCTATTGTTAAATTTTCAATTTTTTCTAAAGGATTAAAATACTATATTTTGTCAAAAAATATCTTTAGCAAGTTGGACAGGACCATAAAGATTTAGATGAGCTTCATGCATAGTCTGAATTTCTTGATGAAGCTCCACTATATTGAGGCTGTTATCACTGTGGGACCATATTCCTTGTAAATGATTTTTTACTTTGTCCCATTTCCACTGAGATTCATTACAAGGTTTAGGAGTGTAGGAGATAAGCTCCCTTTGCTCAAGACATGGCAGTCGCTCATTGTGCTACTGTGAAGGTATGTACCAATATCAGGAGATTGTCTCTGTGAAATATTTCCTTGCAGCTTGAGCATCTGCGCTTGCCTATAGAAAAGCAAGAATGTAGAGTGTCTCGCCCTAGGGGGTATGGAGAAGAGACAGCCGAGGTGAGCTGGGGGCTGGACAGACCGATCTTGGAGCATTGGGTTCTAGTCTCTGTCTTCCTCCATTCATTAGCATTATAATGTGTAACTTAACTTTGGGCTAGCAAGGACAGACAGCCAGGCTCCCTCATGTTTTTACTCTAAACAAAATCCATTGTATATGTGTTCCTCAGCCTTCACACTAGATTGT
>CAUYTI010038220.1:0-30377 GCA_963575145.1 Galago senegalensis | reverse complement strand
AACTGAGAAAATGACATGAAGGCTGTGTTGACCAGTTTGATGGAAGTATTTCAGAATGCATGTGAAAACCCCACACTGTACCCCAGAAGAGTATCAATGTACATAGTTAACATTCAATAAAAAAAAGAAAAAAAAAGATAAGAAAATTAAAGAACCAATCCATATTGTCCAACACCCAATTAATAAGAATTACAGAGAAGCAGAATAAAGAAAATGGATTTAAAAAGGCATTATTAAAGATTATTTTCATTATTTTTCAATATAAAGATGTATTTCATTACAACTAGGTGTGAAAGTGGAATGAAAATATTTTTGTACAAGTGAAGCCTAAAAAATATATTTCTAGCAGGGTGTGATGGCTAATGTAGTCTTAGCACCTCGAAAGGTAGGAGGATTGCTTGAGGCCAGCAGTTCAGGACCACCTTGAGCAACATAATGAGACATGTCTACAAAAAATAGAAAAATTAGCTGGGTAGGGTAGCGTCTTCCTCTAGTCTTAGCTTCTTGGGAGGCTAACACAGGAAGATTGCTTGAGCCCAGGAATTTGAGGTTGCAGTTAGTTATAATGATGTCACTGAACTCTAGCCTGAGCAAGAAAGCAAGACCCTGTTTAAGAAAAAATCTGTCCTATGTGTTTGTTCTCCATAATATCCTAGAGGATGAGCTGCATCAAATAAGGAACTAAACCAAGGAAAAGGGAGATAGGGAAGTCAGGAAACAGTCCACGCAACTAAAGAAGCCATAGAATTTTCACAGGCTAATGTAGGGGATATCACAGAATGACGGCCATTTATGAGCACTCTGGGTTGGAGTGGTCTGAAGAGAGCTCATTCAACATGTTGAAATGGAAAGAATGCCTGGTACATTAAAAGTGTTAAGAAGATTTAGACAACTAATGGAAAGGTGAAGTTTGAGTTTGTACTAAGAATGTGGAAAATTAAGCAAACCAACAATGGCAATCATCAGGTCAAACTCCAGATGAAATAAAAAGCTGTGTAAAGAATGGACAAATAACCATAGCATTATATGGGGTTCAGTTGTGACTAGTCTTCAGATGGTCTGAAAACACATGATATTGAAGTAGTCATAATTATGCTGTGATCATATGAGGAGAATAAGCAATGGGTATATGATGGTGGGCACTGGAAGGGTGAAAGTGAGCTGAATTTTCATCATTAGTAAGGGAAAGTCGGTAGAGAAAACTGAAATCGAAGAAAGGAATAAGCAGGTAATTTACTTTTTTTTTCTCAGTTTTTTTTTGGCTGGGGGCAGGTTTGAACCTGCAACCTCGGGTATATGGGGCCGGCGCCCTACCCCTTTGAGCCACAGGCTTTGCCCAGCAGGTAATTTAAAGATATCAGACTAATTAGCTAAAAGAGTTGAAAACTGTTGCCTTTGAAGTGTGGTAAATGGGAAAATGATTTAACTCTACACTCCCCAAATATAGCTTTGATATAAAATAAAAACTTATAAGAAAGAAAGAGGACATCAGTACAATAATAATAACTAAAACACATCAAATATTTAAAAATCTAGGCCTCGAAAACAACTTACTACTTTGAAAGCTTGTAATGAGAGGAAAAACCCAAGCATTTTTTCCACCTTTCTTAGATACAGTGTATGTCAAAGTAACAAAATGGTTGATGAAGTAATTTTTCTTTTTTTACAAGTATTGCAGCAATATGTGAAGAAGGAACAGTAGAATTAGAATATTACCAATTTGTGATCCCTGACGATCTAATTAATCCAGACAGTGATCAGCATGGTCTGCTAATTTCACATAAATCAAGGAAACCAGATACTACGAGCCCCAAGATGTAAAAACAGAACCCATCTTAAAATATATTTGCAGTTCAAAAGAATGGATAATTGAGTCAATGGTGTCAAGAGATTGGTTAGCCAAATAGAAAAAAAACTGTGTCCATACATCACACCATATACTCAAAACAATTTCAGTAGATTTTAATATTCAAATGTGAGAACACAAAACTTTTTTAAAAATTTTAGAAGAAAATATTTTAATACATACATTTTTATATATACATTTTTAATATATATATTGTGACCTGATTGTTTGTACACTCACTTCAATATTTGAGTTTGCTAGGTAGAGTCCCTCTTGTAGTTGTGTCTTGCATGCAGAAAGTGGGCCATACACACCTACATAGTGCCCATTAAGTGGGAGCACCCCAACCTCTCTCTTCCCCTATCCCCCTTCCTCGTGCCCCCACCCCCAAGCTTGAATTGAAATGAGTTTTTCTCCTCGGTGGGCATGAATTAGATCATCTACTGGCTTTATATTATTATTGAGTACATTGGATATTTGCTTATCCATTCTTGTGATACTTTATTAAAAACAATGTGTTTCAACTCCATCTAGGTTAGTACAAATAATGTAAAATCACCATCTTTTCTTACAGCTGAATAGTATTCCATGGTATACACATTCCACAGTTTATTAATTCATTCTTGAGTTAATGAGCATTTAGGTTGCTTCCACATCTTGGCTATGGTAAAGTGAGCTGCAATAAACAATCTAGTGCAAATGTTTCTATGATAAAATCATGTTTCTCTTCTGGGTAGATGCCTAGTAATGAGATTGCATGGTCAAATGGGAGGTCTAATTTGAGTTCTTTGAGGATTCTCCATACTTCTTTCTAAAAAGGTTGCATTAGTTGCAGTCCCAGTGACAGGGTAAAAGTGTTCACTCTCTCTGGGCTGATCTTACTGGGGTTAAGTGATATCTCAGGGTGCTTTTGATTTACACTTCTTGGATGATGAAGGATGCTGAGCATTTTTTCACGTTCGTTAGCCATTTGTCTGTCTTCCTCAGAGAAGGTTCTGTTCATGTCTCTTACCCAGTCATAGATGGGGTTGTTTGCTCTTCTTTGTTGATTAATGTGAGTTCTCTATAATCCTAGTTATCAAGGCTTTGTCAGACTCATGACATGCAAATATCTTTCCCCATTCTGAAGGTTGTCTATTTGCTTTGATCATTGTATCTTCAGCTGTGCAGAAGCTTTTCAGTTTTATTAAGTCCCATTTATTTATTTTTCTTGTTACAATTGCCACTGAAGACTTTTTCATAAAATCTTTCTCCAGACAGATATCCTCATGAGTTTTTCCTACACTGTCTTTTAGGATTTTTATTGTTTCATGTCTTAGATTTAAATCTTTTTTTTTTCTCTGTAGGGTTCTCAGAATGTGCTTTCATTTTTTATCCATTCTTATAATTTTTTATATTTTTTTACTTTTTTATTAAATCATAGCTGTGTGGGTACAGTGTGCTGTTTTTATGTACAGTTTGAAATATTTTCATCAAATTGGTTAACATAGCCTTCATGTCATTTTCTTAGTTATTGTGTTAAGGCATTTAGATTCTACATTTAGAAAGATTTAAATCTTTTATCCATCTTGAATCAATTTTTGGGAGTGGTGGAAGGTAGGGTTCAGTTTCAATCTTTTTTTTTTTTTTTTGAGATAGAGCCTCAAGTTGTTGCCCTGGGTAGAGCGCTATGGCATTACAGCTCACAGCAACCTCCAACTCCTGGGCTCAAGTGAGTCTCCTGCCTCCACTTCCCAAGTAGCTGGGACTACAGGTGCCCACCACAATGCTCGGCTATTTTTTGGTTGCAGCCATCATTGTTGTTTGGTGGGCCCGGGCTGGATTTGAACCTGCCAGCTCAGGTGTATGTGGCTGACACCTTAGCCACTTGAGCCACAGGCATCAAGCTCAGTTTCGATCTTTTATATGTGGTTATCCTGTTCTCCTAGAATCATTTATGGAATAAGGATTCTTTCCTGCAGTATATGCTTTTGTTTGGTTTATCAAAGATCAGAGGCTATAAGAGACTTGTTTCATCTCTTGGTTTTCTCTTAGGTTCCAAATGTCTATGTCTCCATTTTAGTGCCAATACCATGTTGTTTTGATCACTATGGACTTATAATATGGCCTGAAGTCTGGCAGAGTGATGCCTGATCTCTATTGCAACTATTGTTCAACACAGTGCTGGAAGTTCTAGCCAATGCAATTAGACTAGAGAAGAATGTAAAAGGCATCCAAATGGGAGCAGAGGAGGTCAAATTCTTGCTCTTTGGTGATGATATGATCTTATACTTAGAGAACCCTAGAAATTCAACCACAAGACTCCTGAAGTGACCAAGAAACACAATACTGTTTCTGGATATAAAATCAATGTTCACAAATCAGTGGCCTTTGTTTATGCCAACATCAGCCAAGTTGAGAAGCTAATCAAAGACTCAATTCCCTTTACAGTAGCTCCAAAGAATGTGAAATACCTAGTAATATATCTAACAAAAAGGATGAAGGACCTCTACAAAGAGAATTATGAAACCCTAAGAAAAGAAATAGCAGAAGATATTAACAGACGAAAGAGCATACCATGCTCCTGGCTGGGAAGAATCAACATTGTTAAAACGTCTGTACTTCCCAGAGCAATGTATAGATTCAATGCAATCCCTATTAAAATACCAACATCATACTTTGAAGAACTGGAAAAAATTAGTTCTTGGAACTAACTGTGTATAGAATCAGAAAAAAAAAACATTTAGACAAGGCAATTTTAATAATAAAAGCAAATAATTTTTGATATTCTATGATTTTCAAGTAGGGAAGGGAGGAATTCTCTTTTTGTTGTTGTTGTTTGTTTGTTTGTTTTTGAGAAAGTCTCACTCGGTTGTCCTAGGTAGAGTGTCCTGGCTTGAGCAATCTTCTTGCCTCAGCCTTCTCAGTAGCTGGGACTACAGGTATGCACCACCACACCCAGCTAGTTTTTCTATTTTTAGTAGAGACAGGGTTTCACTCTTGCTCAAGTTGGTCTTGAACTCCTGAGCTCAAGCAATCTGCCTCAGTCTTCCAGAGTGCTAGGATTATAGGTGTAAGCCCTTGTGCCCAGTGGAAGGGATTCTTAAACAAGACATTGAAAGCATAATCCTAGCCGGGCATTGTGGTGGGTTCCTGTAGTCCCACCTACTTTGGGGGCTGAGGCAAGAGAATTGCCTAAGCCCAGGAGGTTGGAGGTTGCTGTGAGCTGTGTGACTCCACGGCACTCTACCGAGGGTGATAAACTAAAACTCTGTCTCTACAAAAAAAAAAAAAAGCATAATCCAAAATGGAAAAGATTGATAAAATTAATCATATTAATATTTAAAATATCATGCATCAAAAGCCACCACAAAAAAATAAGATAAGGCATAGATCATGAGATTGTTGTAACATGTATGTATAACTGATGGGATGAATTATCAGACCATATTAAAAGCTACTTCAAATAAATTTAAGATAGACAAATAACCTAGACATAAATGGGCAAAATATGAACAAGCAATTTAGAGACTAAAAAAAAGTCATTGACCAATGAATACAGTAATAATGCAATAATCTGAGACATGACTATTAAAGCAATTGTGAGATATTATTTTATCTCCATCAGACTGACAAGCAAAAAAATGTGTAATCCCATGGGTTGGTGAGGATTTAGAGCCATTAAACCTCTCCCTTATTGCTGGTAGAGATTTGAAATGTTTTCGACCATTTTGGGTCAAAATTTAGCATTATCTAGTAAAACGTATAACATGCCTATATTATGACCCAGTGTTTCTGATCCTCGGTATCTAAAGAAACTTAGACACAAAATGAGTAGGTGTTTACAGAATTATTTTACTAGAAAAAAAAAACTAAAACATCTTTAATATTCATAAGTACAAAATGGGTAAGTATACTGTGGTGTAGTAGTTACATGATGATATACTATATAGCAATGAAAATGAATTGAACTAGAGCTACACATACCAATATACAAAGATTGCAAAGACCTACATTGATAAAAAAGTAAGTTATAGAGAATACACACAGTATAATAATGTTTATCTAATATGTAGTTTATCAAAGTGCAAAATAAATGTTTTTATAAATTTTGTATATACATAAAGCATAAAGAAATGAATGGAAGAAAATAAACACTAAATTTAGGATTGTGGTAACCATTAGAGTGGGAGGATGCATAAGATCATCCAACTAAAAATAATAGTAAATTAATAATTATAATAGAATCTTTGATGTCTTATCATTCATTATGTACATGAAGAATTCAAGGAGTTTTTTCATAAATAAACTAACTTTAATAGATGTTATTTTGTATTTATGTAGCACCTTCTTCAAGAACCTTAAATGCTTTACAGACATCATCTCTAATTAATCCCCACAACAACCCTGTGAGGTAGGTATTGCTCCCATTTTACAAGACAGGGAGGACTGAAGCACAGAGAGGTAAAGTGACTTGCCCAAGGTTGCAAAGTTAAAATTCACTATAGAGCCAGGACCTGAGCACTTTAGCCTCCCAACTCTCAAATACCTCATGAGAGAATCTTTAATAAAATGTATCTTTAAAGAAAGTATCAAGAGTAGTATGTTATGAAAATGAGGTCTTTCTACAGCCATCAAGGAAAGAAATAACCCTACCCTGATGGTTAGAGGCCATAAGACCCATGTATAGTACATTTCCTTCTTTCCCTTTTCCCAAAGCCTCCTGGTTCCTACCTTAAATAATCTTCGAAAGGTAAAGTTTCCAAGACAGAAGCCATGTGACTTAGAAGTGGGACTTAATTTAGAATATTTATGTTTAGTTACGATAATTTATAGAAATTTTTACTCTAATATACAAAATATGGGACAGTTATCCCAACAAACACATACATAAAATTATATAGCAATTGACCACCATTTACAACTTCCACCTGCTCTCATTTTAATCACAGTCAACCAGCATCCAACCTCATAATGCTTTCTTAATGGGTCACTTTTCTTATTACTATACCTGTATTTTTCCCCAAGCCCTGATCCTGTATGTTTTAAAAGTATATTGAGTTTCTGATAAGCTTCAAAACATTTTACTTAGATCCAGCTACACTAAGAGTAAAAAGTAAATTTAAAACCATCAGCACCTAGTCCCTCCCCTGACAAATCATACTATGAAATTCAGTGTAGATATGAACAAAGTGTGCAACTACCATGGAACTCAATATAAATGCTAGAATTTGCTTTAATATAAAACTTAACTTGGTTTTTACTACATTTTTTTAAATGCAAAAATACAAAAACCACAACATACTATTTCAATGCTGTACCTTTGTGCAAATGACTTCATCTATCTTTCTTTCTTTTTTTTTTTTTTTTTTTGCAGTTTTTGGCCCCTGGGTTTGAACCCACCACCTCGCCACCTCCAGCATATGGGGCCAGCACCCTACTCCTTTGAGCCATAGGTGCTGCCCCCATCTATCTTTCTTAAACATGCTATGTGATCTAGTTGATGCTAAAACTGACTCAGCTTCACTTTACTCTTTTTCTCTGTACTGAAAGCTGAAAAACATACAGCTCTAAAGTCCAAGATTTGAAGGTTTATGTCTTCAAAATAAAAAAGTGTCCATCCCCTTCTACTGCTCTGACTTTGCCCACATTCTTCCTTGGGATTCTCTGTGCAGTGTTGGTAGATCAGGCAGGCTATGTATAATTTGTACAAAACAACTCTGGCCAGGGTAAGGCTTTGGAAAATGAATCTGAAAAGGCAATTTGTCAAAATATTTTTGAAATTTAGTACAGAGACTAAATATCATGGTTTTCTCCAACACATCTGTTTAAGCAGCCCAATTAGCCAAATGACCCTGTTAAAATCTGTTCATGAAATGAATAGTTGAAGTAATTTCCTGAGCTTTTAAAAGATACAGATAAAATTGTTAATAAAAGCAGTAGACAAAAAACATTCTTTCTTGTTTGTTTTCCATAATCAACAGTTTTAGCAAAATAACAGAATATTCTTGAAAATTATTGCCTAAAAAAGAGCTTGATAGGCAACATCAAAGGCCTGATTACTATTATTTTGAATATAATTTTCAATTATCTTCTGCAAGGTACATTTAGTCATTGTCAGACAACTTATTGGTACATGGAAAAAATGTCAATTGCAATGGTTAACATAAATTTTATATTACATATATTACTTCTTAAACCCCCCAAAAGAATGAAGTCTTAAATATAAATTTTAAATTCTAAACACTCTTCTACTAAGATTTGTAAAGGCAAAGGGGAGAAGACTTCTTTTTTGTATTATTGGTCTACTTCATTAAAATTTAATCTTCAAAGGGGTTTTTAGCTTGCTGTCCAGGTTGCTAGGATTATAATGAATGTATTACTTCTTTCCAGGGTAAAAAAAAATGACATTTGAAAATAACATAACTGTTATGACATGTATTTTCCAGGTGCAGCCTCAACTTAAAAATTTGAACACTTAAGAGTTCTAAAGATTGGTATGTCACTACTGCATCAGAATTTCTTTATATTACAACTACTATAGGGAATTTTTGATAGTTTTTTTATTTTACTGAAATTAAAGCTGAATACAATAAATAATTGATAAACTATAGTAAAAGGACAAGTATGTAGCCAGAGATATCAGTTCCTCCTGATAAAGAATATTCACCTCGACTCATTGAAATTTTTCTCAAGGTATCTTAATGATTTTAGACAGAATTAGCCAAGGCAATATTGAAAATGATAAAATAGGTATGGAATTGATTTTGTAGCTATTAAAATATCTCATAAAGCTATAATAATTAGAACAATGTGGTATTTATTAAGAATGAATAAGTAAAGGAAGCAAAATAGAAAAGCCAGAGAGAAACTCAGGTTTTGAATATATGTATATTTAATATATGATAGTTATCATTTAATATTATATTACAATAAGAGAAAATTATTTCAGATGAGTGGGGAAAATATATTTTATAAATGCTGTTGGGCAAATTGGGTCACTGTGTGAAATAAATAAATGAAGGTCTCTCTTTCAGATATCAGAAAACTTCCATATTTAAATATGAAAATGAAAAACAAGATTTTAAAACTGATTAATAACATAATATTAAATTTATACAATGAAATACTCTATTAGAACTATGTCTTTATATACTTATATGAGAAGACATATACAATACACTAATATGTGAAATAAGCAAGTTACAGAACAGTTTTCATGATATAATCTCAAATGTGCAGGAAAACTTTATATATCTAACTATATATATATATATATATTTGCATATGTAGAAAATTTCTGGAAAAATATGCACCAAACTGTTAACAGTAAATAACATGAAGCAAAGATTGATATATTTAACTAGACATAATTTTGCATCTTTTATATGGTCAAAAAATATGAAATAAAATTCAAAGACAATAAACTGGGGTAAATAGTTTCAAGATCTATGAAAAAGGGTTAATATATAAAGTAATTTTTAAATACATGGAAAAGACTAATAACCCAATGGAAAAATACACAAACAACACAAGTAGGTAATTCATAAAATAAGAAATACAAATGATCAATGAACATATGAACAAATATTCAATTTCACTAGTAATAAAAGATATGCAAGAAATAAAATCCAATCTTTGCCTACAAAAAAAAATAAAAATAGAAACAAAAGGACTAGTTAAGCTGACAAAAACTAATAAAAATATGCTCCAATTTACTGACAGAATCATGGGCACTTCATACAATACTTACACTTTACCAGTTTTAAGTAAAATAAATTAGGAAAAAGTTATAATAATTACAAAGCCAGTCTTTTCCCTTGCAACCAATTGGAAGTATCCCTACGTATACATATACTGTATATTATTATAAGCTTCTTCAGAGAAGCAAAAATTTTGTCTTCCTGACACTCGATTATCCAGCATTTATTAGTTTTTTACATCAGGAAGGCAACTGCCAAGTGTTGGGCCCAAAAGTATTTCAGGTTTATTCTTGAAAAGACCACTGAATATGCTTTCATACATACTGAACGCAAATTTATGCAGTATACTCAACATCATCGCCTTAAAATATCAATACAAGCTAGCATGGATTCTGATTCCTTCTACTGCACCCCCATGGAATTCAAAACATTATGGATGCAATTAATAAAGAGAAAATGTGTGTCAGTAACTGGAAGGCTGTTTCACAAGAGGAGCTGGTATCTCTGATTGCACTTCCTTGTATGGAACTGCACAGACAGCATGATACCTGAGCAAATAGATCAACTATCATGATCAGAAGGGTTTGTCAATCCATCGTCTTTGCTTTATGGTGTGCAAAGTTTGCTACTGCTGAGCTTTCTGCATTTCTCTCTCGAAAAAACAGCGCTTGATCCTATTCAAAATAACCAGAGAAGAAATGAGACAAAGTATCTCTTCACCATGATTCCCCCTCAGTACGGAGACTGATAGAAAAGGGTGAGTGGGGAAAAGGGTGTAACCAGAGTTCTCCGAGATATCTGGTGTCAGCAAGTAGAATTCTTCAATAGCTGGTGCATCTGTTTTTTCTACAATGTCATCATCAAACACCCACCAAAAATCATGACTCTTGTCTACTGCAGTATAGCAGCCTCAGTTGAAACCACTTTCACAATAAATTTCAATAGCAACAAGTTCGTACATTCTGTCTGGATTGATTGCTTTTGCCTCCTGGCCTCGGGCCCCAGCCCCAGTCTGCCACCCGCCTGCCTCAATAGAAAAAGTTCTAAAGGAAAAACTACCCGGTAAGAAAAATTTGTATATCCATAAAGCTGATCCATACATTAAAATCTCTTCCGTTGTAGAGCTAGAATCATGGGAGGTTTTTGAACTTAACTTCCATCCGTTTGTGTGCTTCCTGTTTGCTGTCACACTCATCACAGTAGTATTAGTATTCACTGCGTAGAGTTTCTGAGTTGCTAGAACCCCTTAAACAGTGAGTAATTGATGTGTTATGTTCCAGTCAACAGAATGATCTAAAAAATCTTCACCATTGCTGCTTATCGTTTCACAAGTAAGACTTCTGGTTTCATTAGTTAATGTTCCCTGAACAATCCCATGAACCCACGGTGGGTCTGGTGGGCTGTTATTATTTTCACTATCAATATTACCATTGGGTAAATGACCATTTTGCTTTTCTTGATTTCTCTCTTCTTGTAAAATATCAGCAATTGTATTTAGTAGGTAATTTAAGAATCCATGAGCATCTTGTTGCATGTAGTTGTTAAAAAACTCTTTTTCTTTCCATAATCTTGTTACGAACTTCTTCGGAGGTATTACTCCGACCTTTTTCTTCTGGGTGGCTGTGCTATGCAAGCGATCTGCTAAGCATGTAGGAAGGTTCTCCTTCCTAGGTTGACTTTTGCAGGCTAACATTTTCCGGAAATGGATAACAAAGATAAAAGTGCTTAAGAACTGAATGACTGTAGTGGGCATTCCCCAAATTGACTAATCAAAAATAGTGCACATTGGCTGGAAACTGTTCTGGACCAATCTCTTTCTCTAATGCCGAAGCATTGGCTCCCAAGGTAGAGATAGAAGGGAATTTGCAGACTGTCAGTAGGCTATCCATCCGCCCAGCACCATCTTTCACCCAATCACAGCGCCTGCGGCCCTCTCGCACCACAGCCAGCGGGCAGACCCCAAGCCGCCTACTCGGCTGCAGCTGCCCTAATGGCTGCAGACGCTCAGGCATTCCTGGCCCCGGGCCCCAGCGAGGCCTGCCACCCGCCTGCCTGAACCCAGCTCCGCCCCAGCGCCAAATTCATGGACTTTTGATGAAATGATAAAGCCACTAACTGCTAGTGTAAGTAAATAGTTTTTTCATTTTAACATATTTATTACTAAATGTTCTGCCTCTACACTAGAAGATGCAAACTTCATGAGTAGAAATGATATATACTTATATGCTATACAGATGCATATATAGTACAGATTCGATATTTAATAATTTCTCCTAATTTTCTTTGAAGGTAAAAATATGGACATGCAGCATGTGGCATTTAATCCTGAAAGAGCTCACTGTTAATAGACTTGAAGGATAAAAGTATTTGAAAGAGGGACAAAGAAAATAATGCAAGAAATAATGATTAAACCACCTAGTGAACACACAAAACAATACAGAGACATCAAAATGGACAGAGTTTGTAATTGATACAATTTGAGATAGGCATTGAAATTATATGTTCAACGTATTCATGTAGAAATAGTGAAAATTATTATTATGAAAATTGTATTCCTTAGCTTTTGTTTTTATCCACACAGTGATCATTATCGTATTTCCTTTCATAAAGTCTTTCATGGTAATACATATAGCAATTTTTTTTGAGATTTTTTCTCTACAAGGCATTGACTAAACATTTAACTTATTTCATTTTTCCAAAAAGACAACAAAAACCTGAGGCAACTTATGTTTATATAAAGAGTTCTATTATGGAGGCACAAATTTGGTCATATGGATCAATTTGTAATGCTTGAGTCAGGGATATAAGACTGCCCACAACACAGATAGTGTGCATTGTACGCCTTAGGTGGGTTTTCGCCCATCCCCTCCTCCCTCCCAACCTCCTTGATTTCCACTGACTTTTATTCCCTTCTGTGCACATATTGGTTAGTTCTAATTTAATAGTATTTGTTTCTCCATTCTTTAGATACTTCACTTAGGATGATTGTTTCCAATTCCATCCAAAAGTTGAAAAAGGCATTAATTCACTGTTTTTATGACTGAGTAGTATTACGTGGTGTGTGTGTGTGTGTGTATAAAACACACTTTGTTAAACCCCTCATGAAATAATGGGCACTGAATTGATTCCACATCTTTGCAATTGTGAATTGTACTACCATCAATATTTTGGTGCTGGTGTCTTTTAAATAAAATAAATTATTCCCCTTTGGGAATAAGTTGGGTAAATATTTGGGTAAATACCCAGTAGTGGAATTGCTGGGACTGATGGTGCTACTTTTAGTTCTTTGAGGAATCTCCATACTGTTTTTGATAGCGATTGTACTAACTTGAAGTCCCACCAATAGCTTGCAAACATTCCTTTCTCTGTGCATCTATACCTGCATCCGTTACTTTTGGATTTTTTAATATAAGCCATTCTAACTGGGATAAAGTGATATCTCATTGTGGGCTTAATTTTCATCTCCCACTGAACATTTTTCCATGTGTTTATTGGTCATTTATCTCTCTTCTTTTGAAAAGCTTCTTTTAATGTCTTTTCCCGACTTTTTTTTTTTTGAGACAGAGCCTCAAGCTGTTGCCCTGGGTAGAGTGCCGTAACATCATAGCTCACAGCAACCTCCAACTCCTGGGCTCAAGAGATTCTCCTGCCTCTGCCTCCAAAGTAGCTGGGACTACAGGCGCCCACTACAACACCCGGCTAGTTTTTTTTTTTTTTTTTTTTTTGGTTGTAGCCATCATTGTTGTTTGGCAGCCTGGGCTGGATTTGAACCCACCAGCTCAGGTATATTGTGGCTGGTGCCTCAGCTGCTTGAGCCACAGGCACCGAGCCTTTTGCCCACCTTTTAATGGAGATTTTTTTTCTTGCTAATTTGCTGGAGTTCTTTGTAGATTCTGGTTATTAGTCCTTTATTGGATGTATAGCTTTCAAATATCTTCTCTAATACTGTCTGATGATTATTTCCTTAGCTGTGCAGAAAGAAATGGACTTAAAGACTTAATTTAATCAAGTCCCATTTATTTATTTTTGCTGTGGCTGTAGTTGCCATTGATGTCTTTTTCATAATTTCTTTGCATAGGCTGATATCTGGAAGAGTTTTTCCTAAATTTACTTCTAGAATCCTTATGGTTTCATGTCTTACATTCCAGTCTTTTATACATCTTGAGTTAATTTTTGTGAATGGTGAGAGATATGGATCCTGTTGGATTCTTCTGCATGTGGCTATCCAATAGTCCCAGCAAGATTTATTGAATAGGGCTTCATTTTCCCATTGTATATTTTTGTCTCCTTTGTCAAAGATAGTTAGGGGTATGAGGATGGTTTTATATCCAGGTTCTCCGTTCTGCTGAATTGGCCTATATCTCTATTTTTTGTGCTAATACCCTGCCTGCTGTTTTGATTACCATGGCCTTGTATTGTAGTTTGAAGTCTGGTAATTTGATGCCTCCAGATTTGTTCTTTCTGCTTAAGATTGCTTTGGCATTCTTTTATGGTTCTGAGTGAAGTGCAGAATTATTTTCTCTAAATCTGTGAAATACAATGTTGGTATTTTGATGATTGCATTGAATCTGTAAATCACTTTTAGGCAGTGCGAAGATTTTAATAATGTTGATTGTCTCAATCCATGAACATGACATGTTTTTCCATTTGTTTGTGTCATCCACAATTTATTTCTTCAGTATTTCATAGTTCTTTTTGTAGAGATTTCTCACCTTCTTAGTTAAGTGTATCTCTAGGTATTATATATTTTTGTAGCTATTGTGAACGGTATTGAGTCTTTGATTGCATTCTCAGCTTGACTTCTATTGGTGTATAGAAATTCTACTGATTTGTGTACATTGATTTTGTAACCTGAGACTTTGCTGAATTTATTTATCAATTCCAGGAGTCTTTTGGGTCTAGATATAAGATTATGTCATGAGCAAAAAGCTTTAATCTGACCTCCTCTTTCCTGATTTGGATAGCCTTTCTTTCTCTTACCTGATTGCTCTAATTAGGACTTATAGCATTATGTTGAATAGAGTAGTGACAATAGGCTCCCTTGTCTTGTTAAAGTTCTTAGTGGGAAAGCTTTCAACTTTTCCCCATTTAGTATGATGTTGCTTGTGGATTTGTCATACATGGATTTAAATTTTTGAGATCTATTTGTCCTGTGCCTATTTTTTTGAGGATTTTTATCATGACAGGGTGCTGGATTTTGTTGAATGATTTTTTCTGCATCTATTGAGAAGATTGTATGGTCTTTGTTTTTGATTCTATTTTTGTGGTAAATCCATTTTATTGGTTTATGCATGTTGAATCATACTTATATCCCTGAGATGAAGCACATTTGATCATGGTAGATATTTTTTGTTTGTTTTTTGATGTGCTATTGAATTCAGGTTGCTATTATTTTATTGATAATTTTTTCATCTATGTTCATAAGAGATATTGGTCTGTGGTATTTATTGTTTCCTTTCCTGACTTTGTGACACTGGGTCGGTAGACTGAACTGGGGAGGATTCCCTCCTTCTCAATGTTATGGACCAATTTTTGTAGTATGGGTGCCAGCTCTTCTCTGTAGGTCAGTTAAAATTGAAGCATGGGTAAATTTTTAAAAGCCATCCCTACCCTCCTATCAAACAAAATAATGGGAGTTACTATTCAATTATTGCTAACAATAAGAAAGACTCTTCTTTCATATAACTTAGAGCAAGGCTGATTGCACCTTCTCTGCCAAAAGCTATTTCTGTAGCGTGGCTTAAACTATTTTAAGTACCTGTCAGGTCTTAAGCAATTTCTATATAGCTCTTTGGCAGCAGTTCCAACATCCAAATTAGCAACTAGATGTTTGAATATCCAAGCAAGATAAGAAAATACTGGGTATGTTTTAATCTAAGCCTCATTTTTCCATAGGAAAAGTAAAATCAATCCACTAACACTAATAAAGAATATTCATGCATTACAGTTCAGATTTGCTTTTATTTGTGGAGTTATATAATTTTCATATTGAGGCCTCTTTATAGGTCTTTGATATTAAGATAAGAGACAAAGGCAATTTAATAACATATATTTAATTTACTTATTTCAGTTCTGCTATGACATTTACAGTGATGAGCAACTCTGCCAAAAAAGAGAAAAGAATATTGTGTCCCATATTGACTGACAAAAAAATAATTAAACATTTGATAAACAAGAAGAAAGTAGTCATTAAAATTATACTTCTAATAAAAAGTACAGAACATTCAGAGTTTTATAAACTCAACACCTGCCATATAAATGCAAAAACTATTATGAAAGGAAATATATGAAAATGTTATATCGCTCTAGGAGTTGGGATTATGAATTCTGTATTTCAGTTTTTTACAATGAGCAAACATTGCTTTTTAAATAGAAAAATATTTTTACTATGAATTAAATATGTAATATATATAAATTGTTAAATACATACTTTAGTCCCAATTTCTGAGGCTTTTTTTAAAAATTTCAGGTTATTTTGAGAGTACAAACAAGCAGGTCACAGTATTTGAATTTGTTAGGTAGAGTCCCTCTTGTAGTTGTGTCCTGCACCCAAAAGGTGTGCCATACCCCCGTTACATTGTGCCCCAACCCTATTTCCCTCCCTCAAACTTGAATTGAAATGTGTTTTTCTCCTCAGTGAGCTTGAATTAGATCATCTACTGGTTTTATGTTATTATTGAGTACATTGGATATTTGCTTATTCATTTTTGTGGTACTTATTGAGAAGAATGTATTTCAGCTCCATCCAGGTTAATACAAAAGGTATAAAATCACCATCTTTTCTTACAGCTGAATAGTGCTCCATGTTATACATATACCACAGTTTGTTAATCCGTTCATGAGTTGATGGAAATTTAGGTTGTCTCCACATCTTGGCAATTGTTAATGGAGCTGCAGTAAACATCCTAGGGCAAATGTCTTTATGATAAAATGATTTTTTTTTCTTCTGGGTAGATGACTGGTAGTGGGATTATAAGATCAAATGGAAGGTCTAATTTGAGTTCTTTGAGGATTCTCTATACTTTTTTCCCAAAGAGGCTGTATTAGTTTGCAATCCCACCAAGAGGGTAAAAGTGTCCCTGTCTTCCCGCCCACACCAGCCTTTGCAACTCTACGACTTGTGATATGGGCTATTCTCACTGGGATTAAGGGGATTAAGTGATATCTCTGTGTGCTTTTGATTTGCATTTCCCTGATGCTTAGGAGTGATGAGCATTTTTTGTGGTCTGTTTGTTAGCCATTCATCAGTATTCCTCAGAGATGGGTCTATTCATGTATCTTGCCCAATGATAGATGAGATTGTTTGCCTTTTTTTGTTGATTAATATGAGTTCTCCATAATCCTAGTTATCAAGCCTTTGTTAGATTCATAACATGCAAATATTTTTTCCCATTCTGAAGGTTGTTTATTTGCTGTAATTGTTGTGTATTTAGCTGTGCAGTAGCTATTCAGTTTTATTAAGTCTCATTTGTATATTTTTGTGATTGTTGTGATTGCCACTGAAGTCATCTTGATATGATAATATCTTTCCCCAGGCCAACATCCTCAAGAATTTTCCCCACATTTTCTGCTAGGGTTTTTATTGTTGCATGTCTTAGATTTAAATCTTTTATCCATCTTGAGTCAGTTTTTATAAATGGTGAAAGGTGGGGTTCAGTTTTAGTCTTTTACATGTGGTTATCCAGTTCTCTAAGCACCGTTTACTGAATAGGGATTCTTTTCCACAGTGTATGGTTTTGTTTAGTTTATCAAAGATAAGATGGCTATAAGAGACTGGTTTCATCTCTTGGTTTTCTATTTTGTTCCATTGAGAGAGGATACCTGGGAAGGGTGAGGTCTAGGAGAACAGAGGTCTTCTCAAGGAGACCACAAGGATATACCTGTAAGGGTTCTTTCCATGGTGACTGGGCTTTTAGGAATTTGTAGACATAACTTCCTGGAACCTAGAAATTTCCACTTCTGTGAAATCCTGTAGTTCTGTGGGGGCTGGAACAGCATCTCCCACTTGATTCAAACTGACCAATGAGAAAGGTACCTGTGGGTTAGAACTTTTTAACTAGAGATAAAAAGGAAAAGGCCAAGCCAGTTGGGGAGTGCAGCCATTTCAAATTCTTCTATGCCTTTTATTCCAGCAGCTGAATAAAACCCTTCCTCTTAAAAACATGGTGTTTGGGTGCCTTTTCTCTCCACTGGGCCTCATCTTACTTCAACATCATATGTCTATATCTTCATTTTTTGTGCCAATACCATGCTATTTTGATCACTGTGGACTTGAAATAAAAGCTAAAGTCTGGTAGAATGACGCCTCTGGCTTTGTTTTTATTACTAAGAATGCCTTGGCTATACAGGTTTTTTTTCTGGTTTCCTACAAAGTGAAGATGTATTTTTTCTAGTCTTCAATGTATGATGTTGGTATTTTAATGAGGATTACATTGAATCTATAGATTGCTTTGGGAAATAGTCTTTTCTTTTTTTTTTTTTTTTTGAGACAGAGTCTCATTTTGTCACCCTTGGGAGAGTGCCGTGAAGTGATAGCTCACAGCAACCTCCAACTCTTGGGCTCAAGCGATTCTCTTGCATCAGCCTTCCAAGTAGCTGGGACTACAGCCACCTGCCACAACGCCTGGCTATTTTTAGAGATGGATCTTACTTTTGTTCAGGCTGGTTTCAAGCCTATGAGCTCAGGCAATCTACCTGCCTTGGCCTCCCAGAGCACTAGGGGAAGTATAGACATTTTAACGATGTTGATTCTTCCCAGCCAGGAGCATAGTATGGTCTTCTATCTGTTGATGTCTTCTGCTATTTTTTTTCTTAGAGTTTCAGGGTTTCCTTTGTAGAGATGCTTCACTTCTTTTGTTAGGTATATTACTAGGTATTTCATTTTCTTTGGCACTACTGTGAAGGTAATTATATCTTTGATTAGCTTCTGAAGTGGCTGCTATTTATATATAAAGGCTACTGATTTGTGGACATCAATTTGTTACTGTATCTCTTGATAACCTCTAGGAGTCTTGTAGTTCAGTTTCTGGGGTTATATAAGTATAATCATTGGCTATGGCTCAAAGGAGTAGGGCGCCGGCCCCATATGCTGGAAATGGCAGGCTCAAACCCAGCCCTGGCCAAAAACTGCAAAAAAATAAAAAAATAAATAAATAAATTGACCTCCTCTGGATCCATTTAAATGCCCTTTATATCTTTCTCTTGCCTGGTTGCATTAGCTAGAACTTCCAGCACTATGGTGAATAGTAGTGGTGATAGAAGTCATCTTTGTCTGGTTCCAGTTCTAAGTGGAAAATATTTCAGTTTTACTCCATTCAGTATGATACTAGCTGTGAGTTTGTTGTAGATGGTTTCAAGCATTTTAGGAACTGTCCCACTTATACCTGTATTCTTAAGTGTTCTTGTTATCAAGGATGCTGAATTTTATTGAGTGCTTTTTCTGCATCTATTGAAAGGATCATATGGTCTTTGTTTTTGCTTCTATTAATATGGTGAATTCAGGTGTCTTTTTGATAAAATGATTTAAGTTCCTTTGGATAAATACCCAGCAGAGGGGTTGCTACATTGAATGGTAGGTCTACATTTATTTCTTTGAAAAATTTTCATACTATTGTACCTACAGGTTATACTAGTTTGCAGTTCCACCAGCTGTGTATAAAAACATTCATATCTGTCTGCATCCATACCAACATCTATTGTCTTTTTACGTTTTAACAATCACCATTCTGATAGGGGTAAGGTTGTATCTCATTGCAGTTTTAATATACATTTCCCAGATGATTAGTGATGCTGAATATTTTTTCATGTTTGTATACCATTTCTCTATATTCTTTTGAAAAACTTCTGTTCATATCTTTTGCCCACTTTTTTATGGGGTTGTTTGGGGGGGGTTGCTGAATTATTCGAGTTCTTTGTAGATTCTTGGTATTATTCCTTGGTTGGGGGTATAGTTTGTGAATATTTTCTTCCATTCTGTAGGTTTTCTATTGATTACTGACGCTGATTATTGACTATTTCCTTTGTTTCCTTTATTGATCTATTGGTTATTGATTATTTCTTTTGCTGTGCAGAAGCTTTTTTGTAATTGTTAATTGAATTACATCCCATTTATTGATTTTCATTGTTGCTGTATTTGCCTTTAGTTTCTTAGTAATAAATTCCTTCCCTAGGCTAATATCTAGAAGAGATTTTTCTACATTTTTTCTAGAATTTCTATTGTTTTATGACTGACATTTGAGTGTATTATCTATCTGGAATAAATTTTTGTATATAGTGAGAGATGGGGTCCTGTTTCATTCTTCTGCATGTGGCGATCCAGTTTTCCCAGCACCATTTATTGAACAGACTTCCTTTACCCAGTATATGTTATTGTCTACTCTGTTAAAGATAAATTGGTCATAGCTATATGATTTCATTTCTGGGCTCTTTATTCTGTTCCATAGGTCTATGTCTCTATTTTTATACCTGTAGCACACTGTTTTGGTTACTATAGCATTGCAATATAATTTGAAGTCAGGTAATGTGATGCCTCCAGATTTTTTCTTTTTCCTTAGGATTGTTTTGGCTATCCAGTGTCATTTTGGGTTTCAAATGATGCTCAGGATTATTTTTTCTAGGTCTATAAAATTAGATATTGGTATTTTGATTGGAATTGTGTCAAATATGTAAATCACTTTGGTCAGTATGGACATTTTGATGGTTATGATTCTACCAATCTATGAGAAAGATATGTTTTTCCATTTGTTTGCATCATCTGGGATTTCTTTCCTCAGTGTTTTATAGTTATCCTTTTAGTGATCTTTCAATTATTTGGCTGAGTGTATTCCTAGGTATTTTGTTTTCTTTGTAGCTATTGTAAACAACATTGAGTCTTTGATTTGACTCCCAGATTGACAGTTATGATTGTATAGAAATGCTACTGAATTTTGTACATTGATTTTATAACCTGGGATTATGCTAAATATATTTATCAATTCCAATGGTATTTTGATGGAGTCTTTAGAGTTTTCTAGATACAGGAACATACAGGGATTGTTTGACTCCCTCTTTCCTGATTTGGATGGGTTTTATTTCTTTCTCTTGCCTGATTGGTTTGTATAGGACTTAAATACAGTGTCAAATAGACATGATGACAGTGGGGACCCTTGTTTTATCCCAGTTTTTAGGGAGAATGCTTTCAACTTTTCCCCCATTTAGTATGATGTTGGCTGTAGGTCTTTCATATAGAGTTTTCATAATTTTGAGATATGTTCTTTCATGCCTAGTTTTTTTGAGGGTTTTTATCATGAAATGGTACTGGATTTTATCAGTGCTTTTTCTGCAGCTATTGAGATGATCACACAGTCTTTGTTTTTCTTTCTGTTTATGTGATGACCCATATTTATTAATTTATGTATGTTGAACCATCCTTGTATCCCTGGACTGAAACCCAATTGATTGTTTTGATGTGTTGTTGAATTTAGTTTGCTAGTGTTTTTTTTTTTTTTTTAGCATTTTTTCATGTACATTAAGAAGGGATGCTGGTCTGTGGCTTTCTTTATTTGTTGTGTCATTTCCTGACTTTGGTATCAAGGTGATACTAGCTTTATACAAGGAGTTAGAGATGGTTCCCTACTCAATGTTATGGAATAATTTCTGTAGAGTATGTACCAGTTCTTCTCTGTAGGTCTCATAGAATTTAACTGTGAATACATCTGGTCTGGGGCTTTTTTTTTCAGGGGTGGAACAATTTATTCTTAGTGCTTCTGTCTCACTGCTCATTATTGTTATGTTTACCCTTTATTCCTGACAAATTCTTGAGAGGTTGTATGTTTTCAGGAATTTATCCATTTCCTCTAGTTTTTCTAATTGTTGTGAGGAGGTTTTTGTAGTATTAACAGATGATATTTTGTATTTCTGTAGTTCCAGTTGTACTGTCTACTGTTTCATTTCTAACTGAGCTTGTTTGAGTCCCTTCTCCTCTATTTCTGGTTAATGTGATTAGTAGTCTAGTGGTTTTATTTATCTTTTCAAAAAACTAAACTTTTGGTTGCTGGGCAGTTGCAGTAATTAAAGCTTTTCTTCCACCCAGGTCTAAATGTGGCACCTTCTGCTGTGCTTTTCAGGTGGCAGTGGTGGCACTATCAAGATGGCAAGATAGTGGTGGCAAATGCTGGGAACACCTGGTGGGCTGGTGGGGTAGGGTTGCGGGTGTTCATGGCACCTAGTCAGAGTGCACATGAGAGCACCCATGCTCTCAGTTCTTTCTCTGATCTGGCAGAGGTAATGAGGAGGTGGCAGCAATGGAGCCAACCCCTGTGCAGACTGGGTGATCTGGGGCTGGGTGCACAGATTGGTGCCTGTTGCTGCAACTTGGGACCAGAAATTGGCAGGAACCCACTGTGTCTGCTCTCTGGTGCAATGCTTCTGTAATTGCCAAGCAGCTCCCTGACCAGTTCAAAGGCCAACTGTGGTAGCGGAGCCCTCTTATTGCAGCTCAGATTTCAGTGTCCACTGCAGGAATACACAGCCCTAGGAACCTCTAGCCTAACACTCCCCCACATGTGGATGTTTTCCCCAAGTACCTTCTTTCTTGCTGAGTAGATCATGCTGCCTTTTTCTTCTCTTATATGGGTTCTCCTACTGCTTCTCTAATGATTCACAATGCTCTCTCTCTCTCATGATTCACAACACTTTCTCTGAGATGATCCATCTACAGATGAACCTCAAGCCACAACCTTTAATTGTCTCCCTGAGTGCAATGAGTGCAGGCTACTTCTAGTCCACCATATTGTGGTTATCAAAGGACTTAAAAAACAAACAAAAAAAGCCTACAAAGGCCTGGCTGAAGTCAGGGAGAACTTAAAAAAAATTCCATAAAGGCCTGGCTGGAGCCTGAAAGGACTTAAAAAGCCATTTTAAGATTAAATAAGACAACACATAAGTGACTCATTAAATAAAAAAGACTAATTCTTACAGGTATACAATAAAAAGATTCAACTTTTTTATCCCCAATTCCTAAAATTAGGGTGTCAACTACTCTGCCCTACAAGATCACAGAAAATTAACTGGGTGACATCTAACTCCAAAGTCCATGTTTCCTTTTCCTTTGGTTTCCATAATCCTGTTAATGATTAATTAATACCTTAAAAATAATAAAAATAACTAAAAATAATCAAATAAATAATAAAAAATCAGGACATTTAAAAAAACACAAAAATAGCATATATTATTGTTATTACAAACACCCATTTACTAATCAAAAAAAAAAAAACCAAATACATCTGGAGTTCATTGTCACTGTCTCTCACATAAAGAAAATCGACTCCCCCACTCTATAAATTCTCCACTATTTCAATTGTCTTTATTTTCCTCATTCCCTCATCACCACCAAACATTGGGGACACTCACAAGTTGTGTGGGGTCTGGCTCCCTACACCATATTGGTCCCTCCCCTTCTACTCCTGCTTTCTTTTTTTTTTGAGACAGAGTCTCACTATGTTGCCCTTCGTAGAATGCCATGGTGTCACAGCTCACAGCAACCTCAAACTCTTGGTCTCAAGTGATCCTCTTGCCTCAGCCACCCAAGTACCTGGGACTACTGGCACCCACCACAATTCCTGGCTACCTTTAGAGATGGTATCTCCCTCTTGCTCAGGCTGGTCTCGAACTCCTGAGCTCAAGTGATCCATATGCCTCAGCCTCCCAGAGTGTTTTGATTACAGATGTGAGCCAATGAGCCTGTCCCTATTTTTTTAATTTTTAAAGAATAGTTTTGTTGAATATAGAATTATTTTATTTTATTTTATTTTATTTTTGAGATGAGAGTCTCATTATGTCACCCTTGGTAGAGGGCCGTAGCGTCATAGCTCACAGCAACCTTAAACTCTTGGGTTAGAGCGATTCTCTTGCCTCAGCCTCCCAAGTAGATGGGACTACAGGCACCCACTATAACACCCGGCTATTTTTTGGTTATTGTTGTCATTGTTGTTTAGTAGACCCTGGCCGGGTTTAAACCTGACAGTCTCAGTGTATGTGGTCAGCACCCTAACCACTGAGCTATGGGTGCTGAGTTTATTCCTGCTTTTGAATGGGAAAAATTCCTAACTGGTATGTCCTTTTCCCTTTTTGCTAATTCAGAAAATGCAAGCTTAGTGTTCAAATACCAACTTTCTGTGTAATCTCACTCTAAGTGCCTTAAGATAAGGACAGGTCCATTCTGTGTACCACCTTATCTGATTTTAATTCATCTGCTATGGGTGCTGTAACCCCTCCTACTCTGTGTTGGCCATCAGAAGGAGTACCAGATGCCCTTGGACTCTTAGAACTCCTGGGTCCTCCATGAATAATTATATAATGAATCAATGATTAAAGAACCATCTCCCTTCATGGAGATTTGCCAGGTACATGGCAGAGGTTCTACTCAGACAGAATAGAAAACCACTAGAAAGCATCTGATTTTGAAAATGATAGAGTTATGAGATGCATTTTTTATGAGGCATTTACTGCTTAAAGGAAAAATTTTAAATAATGCATTCTCTAAAGTTCTGAGCTAAATAGTCTCTTATTTCATCTATATGTCTTCGAAGGAAAATTTCACATTACGAGAATTGGACTTTATCTGTTTTCATGCATTAATTTATTCATTCACTATTGTTCCAACAGTAAATCATTTTCAATATCTACTTTAAGGCATTACATTTTTTAGTTGCCTACAGTAGAGCATGACAATATGATGGCATAATATCTTAGCAGGACTAAGTGCAAATAACATCATTATATCATAATTTCTTACAATAAGAGATAATGCATATTTTGCAATTAGGTAAAATATCCCAAATTTGTTGTGCAGTGCACAAGGATTTATTTTAATGGGATTTTTTTGTTCCTTTCTTACTTTGGAGTACTTTCAATAGCTATGCTAACACTTGGAACTCTTATTCATGAGAAAGACTCTCATCAGGTTACTGGGACTCTTTGGAAATGATTATAGACATAGAAGTACAAAAACATAGCTTCTTTGCTTCAGGTTGGGATAACCCCAAAGGGTAACTTAGACTCTGCAGGGGTTCTCAAACTTTTTAAACAGGGGGCTGTTCACTGTCCCTCAGACCATTGGAGGGCCAGACTGTGGGCCCCGGGATGAGTTGGACGCTAAGCAGGACAGGCAACAGCGACAAAAACACCTAGTGGGCAGGATAAGTGTCCTAAGTGGGCCACATGTGACCCGTGGGCCATAGTTTGAGAATGCCCTGCAATTCCTTTATGGGGTAAGGTAGAAGCTCCCTTCTGTGAGACTAGGCCTGGAATTGCATTCTTACTTGACATTTTCTCTTTTCCTTTTCTGGTTCTCCCATTCCCATTACCAGTTGCACCCCCCCATGCCCCAACATATCCTTAATTCATCAATTGTGTGACAATACTCTTTTCAGGGTCTGCTTCTGAGGATCATGACCTAATGCTCTTTTTAAGCACTGTGCTTCTCTATAAATATACACAGAGTTTTACACACTCAACACCTTTTAACTCTTATTTTTCCTTTCTCATAAGTCATTTGTGTTATTTATTCATCTGTGTTTCCCACTGGGTTACAGGGTCCTTATGAATGAGACCTGTTTCAGTGCCATTGTGTCCCCTGTTCTTTTCCCTCCCACCAGTCACAATACCTTATAGATGCAAGTGCTCAAAAATTAAAAAAAAAAATCTTGTTTGTATTTTTCAAACCAGGTAGAATACACACACATTTTTAAGACATGTATATTAATTAAGAATAGTCAAACATGATATTTGAAGGACATAAAACTATACATAATGAAAGGCCTATTTTTTCTGCACAAGCAGAACATGTATTTAAAAGTTTTATGTCTTAAAAGGAGCAAGTGAAGTTTTCTTTAAAATGAATTTATCATCAAAACAGTTTTAAAGTAAAAAATGGTGAAAGTAATTATGCTACTATAGATCCCATCTTTTAAGCCATTTTGTGGTTAATGCCTACTAAAATTACTCAAATATAATCTGACACAGACTTTTTGAAAAGTCATAATTAGAAGTGAAAGAGGAGATAAGAGATTTCATCAAGTCTCTTTCTTTTGCCATTCATTTTCATGAATTGTGTTTCTTTAATATATTTTCAGTTAAGCCACATTTGGGATACACACATGCAAAATTCTTACAGCAGGCAAATGAGCCTGGCTGCTCTCTAAAATATCATTTCCCCTATTGCCCAGCAGCGACATCCTCAGAACATGTGAAGTAGCCCTTCCGGAGTCTGTTTGCTTCAACTCAGTTTTCTACAGTGCCTTGGAATGCTCTTCCCAGAAAGTTTTTCCCATTAGGCATTTGCACATTGAATTTCAGAAATCATCCTATCAGGGATAAAATTGATCTCCACCTTCAACCAATTTCCATGCAAATTAGGCTCAGCTAAACATGAGGTCTCCAAAAAAAAAAAAAACTGTTATAGAAATTCTAAGATCTGAAGTATTTTTTCATCACTTGGCACATGTGGCAAAGTAAAATTGTTTTTCCATGAGCTTTCCCATGCCTGAGTTGCTTCTTCATACCAGCTCTTTATAAAAGTCCACAATTATTTGAATTTGTTTGTTGCTATTTTCATTCCACAGTTCTTCATTCACTATCATGGTTGGCTCTTACTGCTGAAATACCAGAAAGTGTTACTGGAGGAGAACATAGTTCTAGCATTAGAACAGATGGATAGAGGCATGACTTTCTAAAATAATGCCCAGTATCAGTGTGCCAAAGAAAAATGTTTCTCTGTTTCATTCAAGAATAACCTACATTACTATCACTTGGGAGGGTTTGTTAAAAAGGAAAATTCCAAGAATCCACCTTGTGAATCCAAATTTCTGGGCATAGGACCATTTCTTCCACCTGAGCATCACTAATTGGCCCAGGAGTGAACCCGTAATGCAAACAGAACCAATGAGAGTTCTTCCTTCGAATTTTAAATTTGGGGCCTTTGGATGGGATGATGCATGAGGATCAGGAGCCTTGTTTTATTGTCTGATATATCTCTAGCACCTTGATTAGTAGGATCTTATTAATCAAACTAGTGGAATATGAATTAGTTTCTCTTTGATGGAGAACATCGTAAACTGTGGGGCAGCCACACTCCCCTATGTTTGAAATAAGGATAGAGACAGAAAGAGACTGTTGTAGCAGCAATCAAGTTCCTAGCTTCGGTTGTCTCTTGGGGCTTGTCTATTTGTCATTATCTTGCTTTGTAAACCAATAAACTGCCTGAATTTATTGCCCAAATTTGGTTGGTTTGAATTTCTGTCATGTGCAAACTAAAAAAAATGTCTAATAAGTACAGCCAAGGTGTTCTAGTCTCTTATTTATAAATTACTTTATTATATTTTGCCACACTTTAACCTACAGTCAACTTTTGAAATAGATTTAAAAATTTGAGATGCAAAGGAGGTAGAGACCTTGCTTAAGGTCACATATTGATGTGTGAAAAACCAAGACCAAACTTTTTATTGATGCCTCCTTCTTAGTAGAAAAAAATAGATGAAACTTGGGGAAGATTGAGAGCTTTGAGTTTTTTAACCTCTAATACTTTCCAATCAGCTTAGCATTATAGAAAAACTGGCTTCAGCCACTAGGCATTTGCAGAAATCTCATTTTAGTAAAGACAGAATATCTGATAAATTCTTATCTAGCCCCCATGAATGTATTATTTGTCGATGGAAAATGAGGATAACAAGAAGAACTGCTACTGTGGACTTAATTCTAACCACAAGGAAGAAATTGGTAGTTATGGTGGTGACTTAAAAGTTTTAGGAATATGAACAATAGTAGACATTGTTTGACTTAGACCCTGGATACATTTGGGTACATATTTGGGAAGAGAGTATTTCAAAATTCTCATAAAAATACAGGAATATACTTTTTGACAGTTATCCTATAAATGTTGAGGGAAATGCTAAGGAAAACTGGGGATATTTTGTTTGCCCAGAATGCCACAGCCCTTGCTTTTCCTTCCCACACTCGCGGAACATGCTTCTAGGCATAAGCATGTGACCAAAGTCTGGCTCATCAGATTGATTCTAGAATGAACATGTGACCAAAACCATGCCAAGGAGAGTCAACATTTGGAGAGGAACATTATTTTTCTATTAGGATTGTTAAGCTACAGTATGAGTCTGCCTAATGTTGAATCCAATCTGGGGCAGGGAGAGGACAAGGAGAGAGAGGTGGTAGTGCAGGAGGGGAAGGATGAAGAAGAGGGGAGAAGAAGCGGGAGGAGGAGGGAAGGGAAGATAGACAATTTTAACATCATTATTTTACTACTTGGTTCAAACCATGCCAGGATCTTTTGGTTGTGAGCCTATAAGTTGCCTTTTGGAGGAATTCAGATTGAGTTAGGTTCCTGCCTAATACAGAGGCTTTTGAAGAATCAATTGAAATTACAAGTAGAATTGAGCAGCAAAGATTTTAATAATACGAAGACAAGGTGGGAGCAACTAACTAAATATGAATAGGAAGGAATAGCATGAAGCCCTAAGAATGGCATTAGAAAGGCATAGAGAGAGTTCAGAATTATTAAATAAATGTGCAAAACAAAACACAATCCCCTTTATGTTAGGATGATACAAGAAGTTGTAGGACTATGGGTCGAGCCATAACAGTTGATAAAGGGAAGAAAAACTATTCAATTTCTTTTATATTTCTGTTTTTTTCACTGAGGAAAATTAATTTGAAACAGAAGAGGTTAGAACAACAAAGATCAGGAGAAAATAGAAACTGGACACTTACAGAGATTGGAGGTTATTATCAGTCTGAAAACATCTTTGGTTGATTTGAACAGAAAAGGAATTTATTAAAGGGAAATTGGATAGCTTAGCAGGGATCCTCAAACTTTTTAAACAGGGGGCCAGTTCACTGTCCCTCAGACTGTTGGAGGGCTGGACTGTGGGCCCCGGGATGAGTCAGCTGCTAAGCAGGACAGGCAGTAGTGGCAAAAACACCCGGCGGGCTGGATAAATGTCCTAGGCGGGCTCCATGTGGCCTGCGGGGCCGTAGTTTGAGGACTCCTGGCTTATAGCAACAAAACTCCGTGAAGGCTAGAATGCTGGGCAGAGACTTAAGAGCCAGGATCCTTAATCTAAATCACCTCATAGAACATCCTGTTGAGGACTCAGCTTCCACCATCACTGTGCAATGGATGCTATACCTTGTGCCAGAACTACCTCAGTATTGGAAATTGCATGCTGCCACCAGGGCCCTGTATCTGCTCTTGGCATCAGCTAGGCATCAGCTCTTGGAACAACCATACTATCTACCCAAGATGAATCTCTATAGACAAAGATTTTGTGCATGGTTGGTTTCATTTCAAAGTCTGATTGTAGTGACAAGGACATCTGATTAGCAGAATATAATCATGTACTCACATCCTACTTCAGGGGATGATGGAAAAAATCTGAATGTGGTATTTTCAGTTCTATAGAAGGAGATATATTCTGCCTTCCACTAAAACTAGGAAATGGGAATTCTAAGAACTGTCAAAACAAATGTCATGAAGCTTTACCCCCATATTTTATTCTTGGAGTTTTATATTTTCAGGTCTCACACTTAAGTCTTTACTTCTTTTTGAGTTTTTGTGGATGATAAGACAAGGATCTGATTTCATTATTTTGCATATATATATCCAGTTTTCCCAACACCATTTGTTTAGGAGACAATCCTTTTTCTATTGTGTATTCTTGGAAGTTGACTGTATATGTGTGGGTTTATATCTGGGCTCTTTATTCTATTTGTCTTTATACCAGTACCATACTGTTTTGATTATTATAGCTTAATAATATATTTTAAAATCAGGAGGTGATTGGGAGGCCAAGGTGGGTGGATTGCCTGAGCTCAGGAGTTTGAGATCAGCCTGAGCAAGAGTAAGGCCCCATCTCTAAAAAACATAGCCCAGCATTGTGGCAGATGCCTGTAGTCCCAGTTTCATGGGAGGCTGAGGCAAGAGGATCACTTGAGCCCAAGAGTTTGAGGTTACTGGGAGCTATGACACCACAGCACTCTACTAAGGGCCACAGGAGACTCTGTCTGAAAAAAAATCAGAAAGTGTGAGACCTACAGCTTTGTTATTCTTTCTCAAGAAGAAATAGAAAGAGTACTCTTTCAGAGTCATTTTATTTTATTTTATTTTATTGCTATTCAGATTCCTTTGTGGTTCTGTATGTATTTTAGAATTTTTTTTTCTATTTTTGTAAAAACTATCATGGGGAATTAGAGATTTCATTAAATCTATAGATTGGAGTAATATGAACATTTTAATAATATGTCTTCTAATTCGTGAATATGAGACATCTTTTCATTTATTTGTCTTCTTTATTTTCTTTCATCAATGTTGTGTGATGTCTTATTCTATTTGCTGTTGCTATAACAGAATACAGGAGACGGGGTAATTTATAGTGGAAGGAGGTTTATTTAATTCACAGTTCCAGAGAATGGGAAGTCCAAGATTAGGTGGCTGCATCTAATTAGCTTCTGGTGAGGGTCTCATGCATCATAATATGGTAGACAAGTAGAAGGCAAAGAAACTAAACACAAGTAGCAGCCTTGCTTTGTAACAACCCACTCTCACAGGAACTAATCCAGTCTTAGTAGAGTGAGAACTCACTCCTGAAAGGTACTAATCCCTCTTAACAAACTAATACCACCCCCAAACCATTACACTGACAATTAAAGTTCAACATGAATTTTTTTTTTTATTGAATATTAACTATGTACATTGATACTCTTCTGGGGTACAGTGTGGGGTTTTCACATGCATTCTGAAATACTTCCATCAAACTGGTCAACACAGCCTTCATGTCATTTTCTCAGTTATTGCTTTAAAA
>CAUYTI010038219.1:0-18265 GCA_963575145.1 Galago senegalensis | reverse complement strand
GTTACAGGCAGGTGGTGTGTACGTGTGCAGTGTGGATGGGGTGACAGGTCCCAGGGTACAGGCAGGTGGTGTGTACGTGTGCAGTGTGGATGGGGTGACAGGTCCCAGGGTACAGGCACGTGGTGTGTACGTGTGCAGTGTGGATGGGGATGATACACGTCCCAGGCAGGACAGAGTGAGATTACATCATGTTCAGAATAGTGGACAAGTTAAAACTTTAATTGTTCATTTTGGCATTTTCCATTTAAGATTTTTGGACACTGGTTGATTATAGGGAACTGAAAACTTGGATGCTGAAACCATGGGTAACATGAGGCTGCAGTATGTTTTCAAATATCTTTTTCTATTTTCAGGATTTTTTTTTTTTCCGTTTATGATGCCTTTTCATGGATGGAAATTCTTAGTTTTAATTCGGTCTTATTCTTATTTTTCACCCTCTAATCTTCTTTGTTTGCCTCTGGCAGTAAGTCTTCCTCCACTTGGATTCACTGTTTGCATATTGCTCTCTGGAGAACCAGCCACTTTATAAAGCATCTCCTCCTTTCTCCATTAGTACTCCACCTGATAACAGTGTTTTTTTTTTTTTTAATCTTTGATTTGGGACCATTTCAAGGGAAAACAGGTATCAGGAACTCCGTCCTTTGAAAAAATAGTTTTATTCTAGATTTATTGAAATTTGCTCAAACTAGGCATAGATTACATTTTGTTTATGGCTCTTAAGTACTAATATTAAAACCAACCAATAACTTACATGTAACCCAAAGAGCAAAACCAGGACAATTCAGAAAAACAAGATTAACTTAATTTCACACATGATACTGTTTTGCAGAAACTAATTTGACACTTGCAGCTTCAACTAAAGAAATGATGTGTTTCAGGCTATTCTTGTAATATGTTATGAAGCTTTGGGGAGTAAATTTTAATTCATTGTCATCTATCATTCTGTGTTACTGTGTCTGTTACCCTGCTGCTCAGTTGATAACCATTATTGTATAGTGATATTCTTGGCCTTCTTTTTTTCCTTTTAAGAGATGGAGTCTCTCCGTGTTGTGCAGTGGCTGTTCACTGACATAATCATAGTGCACTGTAGCCTCAAACTCCTGGGCTCAGTGATCCTCCTGCCTCAGCCTCCTACTGCCTTTGGTACTCACTATCTTTTGTTATAAAACCTTCACAAGACGTGCCCCCATGTTTCGATAGTGGATTCGATTTAGATACATTCTAGCTCATTTATTATAGATTCTGCAATGTCTTTCAAGCAGAATCTTGAACCAAGCAGGTTGTGTGATGGTGGTGTAGAGTGGAATACACTTGCAGTGAATAAGAGGTGACAATTATAGCTTCCTTTTACGTTAGTGCCTAATAAATATTTATTCGAACTTGTTGGTCCTTTGCTGTGTGAACATGTATGAGTGTTTGGGCAATCAGGAGAGTGAAACACTGCTGTGAAGTGCAGCGTGATAACTGCTTTCGCAGACACCGTGGAACAGTATTATGAGGCTGCAGTAATAATTGTAATTATTAGCTCTTTCCACCACCCTAGGTTGTTAAACTTTGTTATGATGAAGGCTTTAAACCTTTTTAAGTTTAGGTCGCCAAAATTTTCAGTATTTGAAAGCTTATTACAAGCATAAATGAGGTGAGAATTATTAGGTGGGAAAACAGTAGCAAGTAGGCCTGGCTATCAGGCAAGAATTTTGTAAACTTACTCACTTTTGCTTTTGAAACTTAAATACACATGCAGTAGGACCTCTGTAAGCACCCAAGGCTCTTTACCAAACTAATCAACATAAGCAGTGATCAACTCTGTAGAGTCGGAACTAAATCTACTGTACTGAAACATACATGTCTGGCCTATGAAAAATACATCTTTAGGAGGTGGTCAATGTGGGGAGGTGGTATTTACACTGTATATGGCGCTGGCACCAGGGTAAAATTTGGCTGCTAACATAGTGTACTGTGTTTCTGCTTTTTAACTGTGGGAATTTTCCAATCCAAGGTTTTAGTCTTTGATTTTCTGCTTTCTTCAGGTTTATCATCGAGAGACTGTGTGTTTTCCCAGTGATATATTTTCATTATTAGCAAGTTTGTGTATTCAAAGTTAATTTAATGTTACATCCGCCCATACACTCTGGGTCAAGCTTTCGGTTGCCTGAGTACATTCTGCTTAGATGTCCTGCATCACTCAGTATCATGTCTGTCCTCTTATTTTTTTCTTTCTTTATTTTAAGCAGATTGAGAAATAAGTAACACATAAGAGATAGTTTGAGCCAGAAATGCACATATGATCTGAAAGTTAAAGTAATTATAGCTAAGACTAAGAGGATCTAGGGAGAATAAGAAAGGTCTCCGCCTAAAGTTGATGATGGTGGAAATGAACTGTTGAACCTAAGTAGGCGCTTTGAAGGTGTTGAGCGAAGCAAAGGGAAGACTAAGCACAGGGGCAGAGAAACAAGAAAGGATTTGGTGTCTTCTGTTATCTGTAAGTAGTTTTATGTGGCTGGCTGTCCTATAATAATGAAAAGAAAATAGTTGGTGTTTTCCCCTGGTTCCCAGGCACAGAGCCTCTAAAATCCTTGGAATTTACTGTTACTTGCATGCTATTCAGATGACTCTGGTTGGGGGACTCGGGAGAGAGAAGGCTAGATAGCTTCTGTCTAGGTGATGATCGCCAGAAAAACTAACTATTGTGGTAGAAGGTGGCAACTTTCAACCAGACCACAACCTCGAGGAAGTCGAAAGGGGCTGTGGACTGAGTTGTTACCAGTGCCCCATGATTTAATCAGTTATGCCTTAAAATCTGTAGTGCCTGTAGCCCAGGATAAAGGAGAGAAGTGGAGGAGGATGGGAGGGGAGGGAGGAGGTTTGATAGAGGGAGGGTAAACGGTGGGACCACACCTACGGAGCATGTAGCAAGGGTACAAGTCAAATCTATCAGGTATAGAACATAAATGTCCTAACATAATAATTAAGTAAATGAGGTGAAAGCTATATTAATTAGTCTGATGTCAGCATTCCAAATTGTATAAAAAATCAATACCCTATACCCCACAAAAGCATAAATGTATGCATGATCTATGTGTATATGACTTAATAAAAGGAAAAAAAAAACTGCAGTGCCTTCCATGCTTTTAACAAGTGCTCAGTAAATAGTAATTCTAGGATGGAGCTCAGTGTACATGTGATTACCTTTTTCTTTGTAATTTATTTTCGAGTTTTATTCTGTAACACATGCAAAATTACATTATTAATATATTGTTAGAATGCAAACGTTCCTTTTAAGGAAGTTGTATCAGTTAGGGTCCAAGGACCCAGTCAGTTAGGGGGGGTAAAGAGAAGAATAAAAGAAGGGATAAAAATTTGGAATAAGGGAAGGGATAAATTTGGAATAAAGGAAGGGATAAATTTAGGGCCTCCTAAAGCCAAAGGACTCTCAGATTTGATTCCTTTGGAGAGGTTGTGATCAGAATCTCCGTGATTGGAGAGAAGTTGCTGTAGGGCTTCAGGTTGGGACATTGCTGCCGATAACAATCTTATGGGGCTGGGAAAGAAAGCAATGTAAAAATATACTTTCTTAATTATATCTAGATAAATGGAGTTTCTCATATACCGTAGGGTATATTATATAAGTAATTAGAATGATTGAAAACTGTATTTGCTTTAAGGAATTATTGGTGATACAAATAACTGCTGAGAATTACATAGTGTTCTAGCTTCAAGGTTCTATTTAGAGTATATCTATCTTGTTGTATTAGTAAATGGGGAGTTTGTTTTCTGATTATAAGTTAATTAAGCATATTTAAGTAGAGAAACTGGAGATACATAAAGATTTAATTGCACAAGCTGTTTTCGAAATCTGATTATTAGCAATAAAAATAAGTCAAAATTCATCCTATTTCATTGAAACTGCAGATATGGTAACTCAAGGATATGATTTGATTCATAAAAGTTTTGTTTACCTACATGTTTCCCAGAATCTAGACACTCTAATTGAGAAGTGAACTGTGCTCCAGAGGAGTGTGCAAGTTGGGATTTTGGAGCTAAAAACGCCTGTTTCCATAGAAACCATGCTTTTTGGCGTTCAGTTTTTATTTTCCCCTCCTCCCTGATATGTTTGTAACTCTGTATGAACTTAGCTTGTAGTGCCGTGCAATGCCATTTTGGGGGAGAGTTACGTTTAGACTTGGTATTTTGGGTGCATTTCTTCTACCTGCCAGTGAGTAGCATTGGAAAGTTCTCTAGGAACGAGGATGTGCTGCGGATGGGGCTGACAGGCTGGGTGACAGGCAAGGAGAAGGACTCTGAGGGAGGGAGGATGGGAATCCATATTTATTTAGGGTAACTGTATTCACTGCTGTTTGTTAGCTATTTCTCATAACATAGCTCATTTATTTTCTTTGATTTTTTTTTTCCTGGATTACATGAATGCTTGGTATTGTTTGTAGTTCTGGGATTCTGTAAAAAGGAAGCGATTTTTCAAGTTCAGCATTCTTGGCATTTTTAAGCCTTAGTGGAGACAGTAAGGTATAAAAACATATACCTTTAGATTTATGTGTCTGTGGAGTATATGAATAATTTATCTTAATGGTAATGTGGTGTTAACCCCAAACTATTTCTTCATTCTGTGGCGGTAGCAAATATAGCATACCTGAGCCATGCAGAAGACTGCCATATGGATTGTTTGCAGTAGGACATTTTAGCAACACTGTATTCTACACAAATCATCAAGTAAGAGAGACAGAACAAGTGCTAGGAAATGCAGCCTTCTATGCAATTCTAGGTGGAATGTGCAACAAGTAAGGGGGCCTGACTTATGTACGCTTCTTGAATCTAGAAGAGTTTGAAAGTTTCCTTGTTAATTAGTTGGCCTGATTTATGTCTGCTTTTTGTTCCTGTAGGGGAGGAAAAAAGTGGTCTTCTTTTACCCTTAAGAACTAAAGTTCTTTGGCTGGGCTCCAAATTACATTGACATAAGACAGGTTAACAGGGAAAAAAATGGTTAATTTTGTTTTGACTGATGGTAGTCTCGCCAAATATATTTCCACAAGGGTCAGATTATTTAGTATCCTGAAGCTACAAAAAGAATAGGGGTTTGTGGCTTCTAGGGTGGTGGCAACACAAGTTATGGCAGGTTAGTGGGAGGAAATATTTGGTGAATAAAGGATGTCTCCTTGTTATCCTGGTAAAAAGTCTCTCAAGGTCTAGAGCAGCCCTATGGCTGATGCAGGTACATTTACTAATGTAAATTTCCCTTGTAGTTGTACTTTTTATTTTACTTTATTTTATTATTATTATTATTATTATTTTCTAGTTTTTGGCTGGGGCTGGGGTTGAACCCACCACCTCTGGCATATGGGGCCAGGGCCCTACTCCTTTGAGCCACAGGTGCTGCCCTTTACTTTATTTATTTTTTTTTTTAATAAAAGGACAGTTTTTCAGGGTTGCTCCTGTGTCTAGTTTCTCAGAATAATGTTTCAAAATACGCCAAGGAAATATATTTGGGGTGGCATAAATCTGATCTCTGGTGGTTATATTTTGGGGTACTGTGTCCTGAGCTCCAGTGTTTTCTATCTTCAGTAATTAGTGCTTCTTTCCTAGGAAGAGCTCAAGTGTTATGATCTTTTTCTTGTTTACCTTTGCATACTGTACTGCGTTCATTTATTCAGTCATTTTTGTTTGTGTGCCTAACATGAGCCAGGCATCGTCCTAGGTACCAGTTGTACAGTGGTGAGAGATCTGGTTCTTGCCTTGGGACTCACCATCTGGTGATTAATCATAGTGCCTTTCATTGTAACCTATGGTAAGGGCCCCGAGAATATCTAACAGAAGGTACCTGAATGCAGCCGCTTTTGTATTAGGAAGGAGAATGGTCTTTTGTAGGCCCTGAATGAAAGAGAAAGTTGGAAGATGGGGAAAGCAGTGCAAGGTAAGGCTAGAGAGGGAGATGGAGATAGAGACCCTGGCCTGCAGAGGGCCCTTAAAGGCAAGAGAAGTTCTATGGGAAAATTACACTATGAGAAAATTCCCCAGAGGTCATGGAATGTTATGTTTGAAGTGAAATGGAAGGTCAACATCACAGATT
The DNA here is from genome assembly GCA_963575145.1 of Galago senegalensis. Classification (NCBI taxonomy): domain Eukaryota; kingdom Metazoa; phylum Chordata; class Mammalia; order Primates; family Galagidae; genus Galago; species Galago senegalensis. The sequence goes on along the minus strand of CAUYTI010038219.1, from coordinate 12,183 downwards.
AACAACAACAACAACAAGTCAGGAGATTAAGGCTTCCTCCTCCTTTTTTCCTGTATGGCTGGCTGGAGGCAGGTTTGGTTTATAAACGTGAAAGCCATGCTGTGTACTTGAAATTCTGTAAGTGAATTAGGGGTTTCTCCTTACAGTAAGAGCATGAAGTGAAGCAGTTCAGTGTTACCAGGTGTTTGCAGACAAAGGGGTGTGGCTATTACTCACTTCCAAGGCAGTGGAATGATCTGGCTCTCCCTGACAGGCAACCTGGACGTGTCCCCCAGTTCGTGCCCCTCAGTGCTTCCCTGCGCAGGACTCTGAAGTTCGAGAATGCTGTGGAGTTTTCTATCAAGCTTTTTTTCCTCTGTTCTTAGAAAATTTGAAAGCTTTTTTTAGACGTTATTCTGCAGTTTGCTTCCCCCACCCGCAGGATGGAAACCTTTGACTTTCTTTCCTAGGTTGCATTTATATTTAGACATTCCGTTAGAAGGAGTCAATGACTTATGAGTCATTCACCTCTTGACACAAATTTTTCTTCTTCGCAGTTAAGTAATGCTTCAGTTTTTTTTTTTTTACCATTATCTAAGTATTTTATGACAACATAATAGTGGATTTTTGCACTGACTTTTCATTTTTTACCGACTCTTTAATCTCCATTGTCAGATAGAAAATTGAGAAAATATAGAACGTGGGCTATGGACTTTGAAAGACCTGTTTTTATTCCCCTCGCTTACTTATCTCTTAAAGTCTGTACTAGCGACAAAAGAAGAGTAACTTCCTAGAGGATATGTGTGCATGTGTGTATATGTAATAAATGATGGCATATACTGGAAACATTTAAAATGCTCTGGTAGAGGGAAGGTTAAACTTCTCCTGAAGGTTCAATTAATTGAGCTTCTGAAAAAAACTGACAGAAAACAGATTAAAAATAGAAAATGCATTAAATTTATTGACATGCAAACATACATGAGACCCACACCGAATGATGTGGGTCTCATGTGGGCACGTGATTGAAGCTGAAATGCCGTCTTCATAGAAGAGAGAGACGCAGGGAGGGCAGGCAGGTTTAGAGGAAGAATAAGTGATTTTTTTAGGGGAAGGTGAGTAGGCCCAAAATGCAGATAATAGCCCGGGATGAACTTCCTCTGGACTCTGGGGGAGATGGGGACAAAGTTTTGGGAAGGTGAGAGGCAGGAGTGCACTGCAGACAAAGACTGTCTTATCCAGATGGTTTCTCGGTGAACAGCCTCTAGGAGAATGGTTGCAGTAATAGGTGAACATTCCATCTGGGCATGGTCTCCTGGGCACGGTGGCGTTTAGTTTCCTCTCCTGGGATAGGAATTAATATTCTCTTGTTAATGTAGATTCCAGGGAAGAGATCTAAGACAATTCAATTTCTTCTGGATAAAGTTCTCTCAGTCAGTTAGGAAAACTTCAGAGAGAGCCCCCCCCCCATGCTTCCTAAGGGAAAGGGGGGAAGTCAGGAAATGGCAGAGAGAACTTGGTCCTGGGGCTTATTTCTGGGTCTTTGCCATCTTCTTTGTTCAAAGCAGTCAGCAAACTGGCTCAGCACCTGTAGCTCAGTGGCTAGGGTGCTGGCCGTATATACCTGGGCTGGCGGTTTGGAACCTGCCAGAACAACAGTGACAGCTACAGGAAAAAAATAGCCAGTTGTGTGTCAGGCTCCTATACTCAGAGCTACTTGGGAGGCTGAAGCAAGGGAATTGCTTAAGCCCAAGAGTTTGAGGTTTCTCTGGTTGAAATGGTTTCCAGGTTTCTCTGGTTGTGATGCCATGGCACTCTCGTGAGGGCGACATAGTGAGACTGTGTCTCAAGAAAACACACACAAAAAGCAATCAGCAAACCAAAATGCCATACTTTGGTGTGTTGTTTTCTGAGCCTCAGCGTTGTCATACAGCAAGAGCATAATATGTGCTGATACCTTCTTTCCTTGATCTAGGCCAGTGATTTCCTTTTTTTACATCCTCAAAAGCTTATACTGATCTTAAGTATACTGTTGTTTTTGTTGAAATAGACTTTTTTCCTTAAATAGAAATTTATTTATTTAAACTTAATTTTATTCAATCATAATTGTATACATTTATGTGGTACAGTGTCACGATTTGATATACAATGTGGAATGCTTAAATCAAACCTCACTTATTTTAGTGGTAAGACATTTATGATATACTCTTAGATGTTTTGACATGTACCCTTACGTTGTGAAATGACGCAGTGTTAGGTAGGGTCAACTGGGGAGGGAAAAGATTTCTGTAGAATCCTCTGCCTCTTAATTTTATTGAAATTGCCAATGCCTCTTTATCCCTCAAGTGTATAGCACTGTGTTTTGCACATAGAAGACGGTTAAGGATGTCATTGTGAGTATAAATAGCACTGAGGAAGGAGTCTGAGGCCTGCTTATGTAATCTTGGCTTCTTTGCTTATTTATTGATCTTGTGGTGTTTGCAAGCAACCGGATCTCTTTGGACAAAGTATCTTGGTCTTGATACAGCTGTGGTGTGGGGCGAACTCCCTGTACTTAGTGGATAGAAAATTCACACAAGCCGGGGGCTCAGAAAAGGAGCTCTGGATACTGGAGTGGGTTGGATTGAATTGGATTAACTTTGGATCTGAAATTGCTGGCCAAGGAGAGAACCGTAAACAGGACACTACTAATTGAGGATCTGAGTGTATCACACACCATAAGTTTGGTAGGCAAGTAGGTATACACCTTGAAAGGCAGCCTGTTTATTGGAAAGTAATTTCAGGAGACGAAGGTGCAGGTTTTCAAAGAGAAAAAGCACGACTGGAGGTTGCCAGTGACAAAGGGGAAAACTTTACAAACGAGGCGACTTCTCTGCCTTAAACTTAGAATTCCTCTTACTGCTTCCCTCTTGGTTTCTTTTCCATTTCTTGCTAACTTAGCTAACAAAATTCTTTCACCTTTATTTTCTTTTCCACTCAGCTTTCTTCCCTGCCCCCAAATCTTTTCTCTTCATTGTTTCATTTTCAGTAAAAAATTTATAAAATTTATGAAGTTTTACATCTATAAAATTTATGAAGTTTTATATCTATAAAATTTATGAAATTTAAAAAATTTATGAACCATGCTGGTGATACACCTGGATTCTTTTTTTCTAGGATATTTAGTTGACTTTATAACAAGGGATAAACCAAACAGCAAAAAGCCATAAGGTAATTTCAAAGACTTTGCTTCTCCCCATTAAAGTACTTAGTATTCTTATGAAGCTCTCTATCTATAAACTATTACTGTAACAAAAGACCTCAAAACCAGTGGCTCCCTGAAGTATTGTCACCATGGTCAAGGATTTGCAGGCAGACTATGGTCACACTTCTCCCACATTCGTCCCAGGCAAGTGGCTACCTAGGCCATGTTCCTGAGAAATTTGCAGTTCAACAGGGCAAGCCCAGCCATGCACGTGCATTTTAGGCTGCTTGCAAGCGTGCCATTGGTCAAAGCCCATCCTCAGTGCCACAGGGAAATATACTGTGTCTCCAGGGACAGGAAGTGTAAAGTGGCCAAGGGTGTGGGTACGGGAAGAGGGGAATTGGGAGGCTAGCACAGACAGTGTAATCTTTCCTCGGTTCCACATCCTTGTCTGCATTTTACCTTGTAGTTATTAAAATATGTTCGTTTATATTATATATAATGTGTGTTTATATTACATATATATCAAATATTCCATATATGATGTAGCTTTACATGATACAGAGTTAACTTCTGCATAGATTATATAGTCATCATTTAAAAATATTACAATTGTATGTTTAACTCAAACTCTTCTTCTAGGTCAGGCATCCTCAAACTATGGCCTGCGGGCCACATGTGGCACACCTAGGACATTTATCCGGCCTGCCAGGTGTTTTTGCCACCACTGCCTGTCCTGCTTAGTAGCTGACTAGTCCTGGGGCCCACGGTCTGGCTCTCCAATGGTCTGAGGGACAGTGAACTGGCCCCCTGTTTAAAAAGTTTGAGGACCCCTGGTCTAGGTCCATCTGCATCAAAATCACTTGAGGGGTTTATTAAAAATGTAGATCTCTGGGCTGTAACCTAGACCCCCTGCAATCCTAATCTCTCAGGGTGGGGCTGGCATCTTTGTTGCTGACAGACTCCTCAGGTCATGCTCACGCACTTTGGTTTGAGAGCCACTTCCTTAGTGGAAGGACATTTGCATTGTTTCCATTTTTCCAGCATTATAAATAATAGCGATAAATATTTATACAAACAACTTATTTCCTTGTAGTAGTCAATAATCTTTCCCTGATCCAGGATTGAATAATTTGAAGTTAAGGAAAATAACACTATATATACAGAATGGAGTGCTGGTGGTAGTGAGATTACAAATGGGCTTGTAAATATTTTGAAGTATTTTTATGTTAACTAAATGAAGACATTGTATTAGACAAAGAGGATTTTATACAGTTTTTATCTTTACTTCATAATATTGAATATTGCATAACTTAGCCGTGATTCCATTCCTAGTTATTGGTAATTTTCTAAACCTCTATCAAAATATAGAGGTTGATAGGATTAAAGACTTCAGCCCTATAAATTTGGCCCTTTAATTCTTTTATTCAACTATTTTGACACTTGGGGTTTTTTTTGCAATTTTGTTTATGTACTTTATTAAGCATTGTATTGTTAGTTGGTCTTGGCTATCTCAGCTTTTTCGTAAGGTTTTCATGAAAATGAAGGTTTTTTGATGGCATGGCAGACGCTGCCAGTGCATATCCAGTAAAATATTCTTATCCTTTTTCTCTTTTTCTTTTCTTTACTACTAGAACCTGATTTCATTTTCATGGCAGCTTTTGCCTATCTTTAAAATTCATTTCCCAGCCTCCTTTGTTCTTCCTTTTATCCTACCCAGAACTTGGACAGGATGCTGGAGGAGGAGACCGTGGAGTGACAGATCGAATGGAAGTCCCACATAAGGAAATCCTGCCGGGTATACTTGCCCGGTCTGCCCACTGCCAGTCTTCTTAAATTAGGGGGGAAGGAAAAGACTCTCCAGAATGTTTCACTGCTATTTAGGTGGGAGTCTGTTCCATGCAGCTGAATATAGTTTCTAATTGATACATATGGTTTCTGTAAAAGATACTTGGACTGCCTTAACTTAAACTTTTTATATAATTTGTTCAGGCCTTTTGATTCCTGAATATATATTTTATGCATATTTAAACTGTCAGGCCTATTTCAAAATGCACATTTTATAGTTGTAACATCAATACTTCTGAATGCAGAACATTTAAGACCTTTTTATTTTGAAAGAATTTCAAATTTAGAGTTGTGAAACTAATACGAAGAACTTCCATACCTCCGTTTTTTTTTCCTGAACCACTTAAGAGTAAGTTGCATACATCATTCTACTGTATCACTTAGATATTTCCAGGTCTATATTCTATGATAACAAAAGATATTCTCTTCCCATACTGCAGTTACCAAACTCAGGAATTTACCGTTAGTACGGTATCATTACCAAGCAGTCTGTGTTCACCTTTCTGCAGTTGTCCCTATAATACCGTCTTGTGCAATATTTGGTGTGAGATGCAGTCAGGCTTCCTATATAGCATTTGGCTGCCCTGGCTCTTTCATCTTCTTTAAAGTGGAGACTGACAGAATCGTCTTAGATGATGTAGTCGTTTTTGAAAGCAGTAGAACAATTATTTTGCACAGTGTCTCTTCTTTCAATATGGGTTTGTCTGATGCTTCTTCAGGATTAGATGTAGGTCAAGCATTTTTGCCAGGGCTAAATCACCGGCTACAGGGTGTCACGAGGCACACACTGCCATTCTGTCTCATTGGGAATATTAACTTTGATCCCTGGGTTAAGGGGGTGACTGTTAGGTCTTTCACCGTGAAGTTATTCTTTCTCTTTTTGTAATTTGTAAACAGAGTTTGAAATTATGTGAATGCCTTAGCAAACTTGGATTTGTTAGCATTCGTTGAATAGTTTCCACTGAATCATTACCGAGATACATGTCAAACATTTGCAAAAAGATTTCAGTTGATCTTTATTCTGGTGACTAGACTTGTTTTTCCTGTCATATCCTTTGTGATTTCTCTATTTCATGTGCTATTTTATGGTTTTGGGGAACCTGCTTTAAAAAATACAGTGTAAAGAGGAAGTTGGTTCTTTTTTAGGGAAGTTGGGGGAGGTAGATAATGGAATCCTGTCCTCCTTTCTTTCTCTTCAATAGAATTGATTTATGTGGACAATTAGGATAGAAAGAGGGCTGAAGCAAATGGGGGCAAATGGTCTGTTCAATTTAGAATCCTTTATGACTGTCACGTTGGAGAGCAGAGCAGTCCTCTTTCTTCCTTGAAAAACTTAGGATGTCCTGGACGTTTTCCACTTAGTAATGGGCTCTCATGAGCATGTCTCCTCAAACATCCCAGGCATTTTTCTCATGTTTTTGGCCAATGTGCAAATCAGTCATTTTCTTCTTGGGAGGCATAAATAAAGGACGGAAGAATGGGACAGAAAGTGTTAAATTCAGTTAAGACTTCTTCCTCAAATCACATAAAGAGGTTGTCTTTTGGAAATAATGAGATGGAATAAGGCTCATTCTAAAAGATTGCACCTCTGTTTAGTTGCTCTCAAGCTCCATTTTTTTATTGTAGTGTATTCTGCAGTTTTTAACTCAAAGGTCACTTCTTTTCTTTTTTGGGTGTGTATTTTGAGTTTAGAGTGTAATGGTTTTTGTTTTTCCCCTTTCTACTAGCACCAGCAGACGTTTTTGAATCAGCTGAGAGAAATCACCGGCATTAATGACACCCAGATACTGCAGCAAGCCTTGAAGGTATGGCCTGGGTTGTGACTTACAGCTTGTGTGTACCGTCAGCTCCACTGCATGCTCTATTTGAAAGTTGAGTTTTTAGTTGTGACGTGTAGCAGGAGCAGAGTTGCAGCAGTGGACTTCTGCAGAGCAAGGTCCCCAGTTAACATCCTGCCATTGTGAGCAGTTAGCCTTTGGCAGTCTGTGTCACATCTGCAGCGCCTTCAACTGACAGACATTCTCTCTATATAGGAAATGCTTTTTTTTTTTTTTTGCAGTTTTTTGGTCTGGGGTTGGGGTTGAACCTGTCACCTCCAGCACAGGGAGCCGGTGCCCTACTCCTTTGAGCCACAGGTGCCGCCCTATATATGAAATGCTTTTTAGGCAAAATGGTGGGATGTGAATCCTAGTTTTAATGGATGATTTTATTCAAGAATCATGATTGTAGAGTTTAAATGGGGTGTGGGGAGTGGCTTAGAGTAAGATGTAGAGCAGTGGTTCTCAACCTTCCTAATGCCACGGCCTTTTAATACAGTTCTTGTTGGTCATGACCCACAGGTTGAGAACCGCTGATGTAGAGAAAAACGGAAAAGTAGAAAATTATCAGAGGGTCAAAAGTTTATATATTTTCTTTCAAAATGGAGAAATGTGAATTGGCTTCCATTCAACTAATTATACCTTAAGTTAAGAACATTCAACTTTGAAGTTTTCAGTATACACAACAAACAAAATGCATCATTTTGTATATATCTTAGTGCAGCCTCATTTCTACACAGAGATACTCAGATGAGTTAAATCTCATGGATATTTGCATTGAAGATCAAGTGAATGAAAGTTATTCAGGAGATGGAACTGTCTATTGCTACTAGAGGCTAAAAACAATTAGCACTTTGCTATCATAGCTATAGACCCAGCTCCAATCTTTTGGAACTTGTCTAATGAGACAAAGTTAATTATGTAATTCTCAGTTCTGAGCCAAAAGTTCGTTATTGGTTCTAGAAACAGGTTATCTTTGGGATGATTGCAATCAAAATCATCATAATGATAATAACTATTTTAAATACTGTACGTGGGTTAACTCATCCTCATAAGTCTAGAAGTCCATTCCCATTTCCCAACTCTGATGAAACAGAGAGGTTAAAGTATCTTGCCCAGGATCACACAGGTGGTATGTGGAGGAGCTTGGAGTAGAAACCTAAGCAGTCTAACCCCAGGTTGCCACAGTTGGTTGAAGCTTTGCTTCACCTAATTTCCCCATCAGGAAAATGATGAAATGGTACCTTAATGAAGGGCTTCTGAAACTATTGTGAGTATTTACAGATGCAGCTGAAATGTCACATCTCGATTTTTATGATTATGTCATTTAAATGGCTAGTCCTTTCTGTATTTTGGTAAATAGCATGATTAAATCATTCCATGTCTATTTTCAGAAAGTACCTTTCCCATTATACATAGTATATCACTGAGTATAAGGCCAAACCTATCACCTTGCCAGTGTTAATTTTTGTTTCAGTTACCAGTAGCTAAGGCAAAACAGTATACTTTAGCCCTAATTGTTGCTCTTTATAAATTTGTAAGGTATTTCATAATGGTTGAATTTCCTAGTTATGTACGCACAGTGAGTCTAATTCTGGGCAATACAGTGTCATTAATTAATTTCAGCGCTTTTATTTTTTATTTATTTTTGAGACAGAGTGTCACTATGTCACCCTCGGTAGAGTGCAGTTGCGTTGCAGCTCATAGCAACCTCAAACTCTTGCGCTTAAGTGATTCTCCTGCCTCAGCCTCCCAAGTAGCTGGGACTATAGGTGCCCATCACAATGGCCGGCTATTTTTTTGTTGCAGTTGTCATTGGTGTTTAGCTGGCCCAGGCCAGGTCGAACCCGCCAGTCTCGGTGCATGTGGCCAGTCCTGTAACCACGGTGCTACAAGTACTGAGCCAGTTTTAATACTTTTAGTTTGAGAATTTATTTTTAGCTCTACAACGTAAATGACCTTCAATTTGTATAAATTCTTGCCTTAGTTTTTGTTATCATGCGAAGTAGTATATGAAAAACACTTAGCATATTTCTTGGCATATTAAGTGTTAGATATTGTTACTGCAGTTTATTTAGTAATTAGTGTACTAGTCTAACACTGTCATATGTTATACCCATATCTGGATGAGTCATTTGAGGATCTTAGAATGATTGTGACAGGTAACTTGCTTGAAAGGCAGTGGTGCTTTTCAAACTGCCCTCTTATTTTCTCTCCTTGCTGGCTGCTGGAACTGCTAGAGGGAGGGTAGATTTTGGGAGGACTTACTCTTCCCAGTTATTTGAGCCTAAAATTTTGGAATCATCCTGATCCTACATCTGTCACTTCATACATTTAATAAGACAGCAAATAATGTTGGATTTTTGCTTCTGCCCTTTATCTCCTCTAGTCTGCACTTACTATGTAGCCAGAGTGAACCTTTTAAAAATATAAGTCTGTACCTTGTCCTTCCTTTCCAGAACCTTCCACTGTCCTCTTGTTACATTCCTGTGTGTTAAGTTCTTAGGGCCTACAGAGCTTTCCAAGTTCTTGCTTTCTGTTACAAAGATAGGCTAGTGTTATACATTTTACTTATTTGCTGTCAACCATATAGAGACTATAAAGATATAACTGGGCAAGTCTTTTCTCATTATTTTTCCATTTTAAAAATTAATGACAATTAATGACATGGTGGGGCATGGGGGAAGGAAAGATCAGATAGAGGAGGAGGGAGAGGGTGAAGGAAAGGAAAAGAAGGAAAAAAAAAGAGTTTTTGAAGATTAGAAAATTTTTCAAAAATCAGAAGGAGCCAAATCAGCCCTAATGATTTCCCATCAGAACTCTCACAAAATTGCCCCGGTTTGATAAGAGGAATGAGTAGAAACATTGTGGTGGAGAAGAACTCTCTCTCTGGTGAAGCTTTCCTTGACATTTTTCTGCTAAAGCTTTGGCTAACTTTCTCAAAAAAAGTCTCAGAATAAGCAGATGCTATAGTTCTTTGGCCCTCCAGAAAGTCAACAAGAAAAATATATTGAGTGGTTCAGAAAACTTTTGCCACAACTCTTACACCTGACTAGCCTACGTTGCTCTAACTGGACCACTTCCTTCCACCTACTGGTAGCCATTGCTGTGATTGTGCTTTGTCTTCAGGATCATATTGGTAAAGTCATGTTTCATCTCCTATTACAATTTTTGTTTGTTTTGTTTATAGACAGTCTTACTCTGTAGCCCTGGGTAGCATGCAATGGCATCATCATAGCTCACAAAAACCTCAATCTCCTGGGCTCAAGTGATCCTCTTGTCTCAGCCTCCCCAATAGCAGGGACTACAGGTGCTGCCACAATGCCTGGCTAGTTTTCCTATTTTTAGGGGGTCTTACTCTTGCTCAGACTGATCTCAAACTCCTGAGCATGAGCAATCCACCCATCTTGGCCTCCCAGAGTTCTAGGATTGCAGGTGTGAGCTGCCATGCCCAGCTCCTATTACAATTCTTTGAAGAAAAGCTTCAGGATCTCAATTCTACTTGGTTAAAATTTCCATTGAAAGATCTGCTCTTATCTGTGGCTGATCTGGACCAAATTGTTTTGGTATTCATTGAGTGGAAAGTTTACTCAACGTTAATTTTCCCATCAGAATTGTGTAAGCTGAATAAATTGAGATGTGTATGATATTGACAATTGTTTCGGCTGCTAATAATTAGTTTGTTTCAATTAGATCTCAACAAGATGAATGTTTTTCCTTGCAAATTGAAGTGGAGGGTCTGCCACTACAGGCTTCATGCAATATCATCTCATTTCTTCATAAAATGGATTATCCATTTGTAAACTGCTGATTTCTTTGAGCATTGATCCCATGAAGCACCAATTATTACACCATTTTTCCACCAAAGTATTACCATAAATTTGATATATATCCTTGCCTCAATTTTAGCAGAATTCATGTTATACTGATAGTGGACCTTTTCAAATTAATGTCTTATCCTTCTTAGTACCTCAAACTAGATCTTGTTCAGAAATATTATAAATAACAAATTAGTATGAGTTTCTTTTGGTGCAAAAATTTTGTTAAACCCATGCATAATTTTCTCATAATATACATTTTCCATGAACTTTTGAAGATACCTCATATTTGTAAGTTTTTTTAAAATCCTTGTCTGTTGTTTTTAATAACTGGGTCATCTGTGATCTGATTCTATTGATTTAGTTTTCTCTTGATCATGAATCACACATTTTTGTTTGTTTGTTTGTTTGTTTGTTTTCTTGAGACAGAGCCTCAAGCTGTCCCCCTGGGTAGAGTGCCATAGCATCACAGCTCACAGCAACCTCCAACTCCTGGCTCAAGCGAGAATCCTGCCTCAGCCTCCCAAGTAGCTGGGACCACAGGCACCTGCCACAATGCCTGGCTATTTTTTGGTTTCAGCCATCATTATTGTTTTGGCGGGCTCAGGATGGATTCAAACCCACCACCTTAGGTGTATGTGGCTGGTGCCTTAGCCACTTGAGCCACAGGCGCCGAGCCGAATCACACGTTTTTTGATTCTTAACAATTCTCATAATGGTTGAGTATAAAAGGATAGTATATATTCAAGCATAATGTGTTTTGCTTTGCTGATCACTACTAGGGGATCAGCTTTTCACTCAAACTGCCAGGCAGAGGAAAAGGTCTACCACTAGTAGTTCCCTTAGAATTAAAATGAGCTTGAATAGGACCACAGCTTTAATTAGATTGAGTTCACTTATAATTAGCCCAATCCCCCGCCCAACCTTCTTTACCCCCACTGATTTTTAAATCTTATCAATATTTGATGTGGGAAGGAGTTAAGCTTCAGTTTAGCATTTCTAGATTAAAATTTTAGATTAAAACCCCAAAACCCAACCATTATGTAACAGGTGGTATTATACAATTTGTCTCTGCTTTCCTTTCCCTTTTTGGTGTCACTTTTTCAGCAAAATTCTAGAGGAGGATGAGAACCGTTGTGCAAAGAAATTTGTTTCTATAACAGGGGCTCTTCTAGATTCCAGTCTATCCTGCCAACCCTGTCACTTAAGTTCCATTCAATTTATCCTTCTGCTGCAAAATCTCTGTCAATGGCAGGCCTTCTCTTCTATTGTGCAATAACTCAGACTAGCCTTCTGCCCCAGGCATGGAAATAGGCTCTCTGCTCACCTAAGAAAAGTTCATTTCTCCCTGGAACTCAGTCTTTCAAGGGTTTCCTGTAAGAAACCATACACCAGATTCTGGGAAGATGGCCGACTGGTAGCAACCCTGGTCAGAGGCTCCTGAGCAAAGGAAGAAAAACTGGTTGGAATCAGAATCTATGAAGCCAGAGACGGGGAGCTGAGCCCAGAAAGAAGTTCAGCAAGCTATAAATCCAAGGAA
>CAUYTI010038218.1:0-20925 GCA_963575145.1 Galago senegalensis | reverse complement strand
AAGAAAGAAAGAAAGAAAGAAAGAAAGAAAGAAAGAAAGAAAGAAAGAAAGAAAAAGAAAAAGAAAAGAAAAGAAAAGAAAAGAAAGAAAGAGTGAGTTTAGGCTAACATTCTAATATTAAAGCTTTTCAAAATCATCAATTTTAATCCATTTCAAATGCTGACCAGATTTGACTTTCCTGTCAACAAAGAGGCCTTTAATGATTTTATTCCTTTGTTCGATTCCTTTTCCCTTTGTTAGAGTTTCTTTACACAAACGAGCATACATTTAAACTTCACTTAAATACCCGGACACGCTGACACTAGTGGGGGCAGAATTGCATAGACAGCCCACACCCTAGCTCCTGTCTAGTTCTTAAAACCCAGGGCACAGTGTGACCCAGCTGTGCAAGTCACTGTTTCATGAATCAGCTCCCTCCATATGACATGACGGAAAACGTCCTTGGCAACCTGGCTGTGCTATTCTAGGGTAAGAGAGGTGATTCGCCTACAGAGAAGACATAAAGGCCACCACGTGTGCAAACTTGCTCTTCCCAGGGACAGGGAAGTTTTGCTTTGCTTGGAATTAGCACCAGATTTCAGAATTAATCTAACTATAGCTTGCATTTCTAATATCCCCCAAATGCAAGCTTTTCATAAGACCCTAGGTACTGGCTTTCCTATCTGTGGGTGCTTTGCCTCTGCTCACCATCTGGAGCCCTTGGCATGAACATGCCACGGCTTGGTCTTTTCAGGTAACATGAGGCAGAACGAGTCAGTCCACTGTTCAATTCAGTCACAGGCGTATGTGTAGAAACAACCCTATGTGTAATCAAAAGAAGTCACAGATCGTCAGTGCGACTGCAGGTTCTGAAGGGAGACCTGATGGGGTCTATGTCAGAAATTAGGCAGTTAGGGTGGGATGCGTCATCTCTTCTCTGGTGGTGGTGATGCTCTAAGGATTTCTGCTATGGGTGCCTCCTACAAGAGAACCTCACTGGATGAGAGCCACAGGGGACGGACAGGCAGGCTGTTCTTCCACAGAACCTGCTGGTTTCAGTCCCCTCCCAAGGTAATTTCCCAGGGCCTTTCTTCCCTTAAGTAGGCCCCAGGAACTCCTGGTGATGAAGACACACAATGCATGCTATACGCTGGTAAGAATTTTATGGAAATTATTTCTCGTAATTTCACGAGGCTCTGCGTGATTTGAAAGTCTTAAGACAAATTCCTTTTCTCTTTAATTCTGCTCCTACTGCATCTCTAGAGATTTTTCTCTCCCTTCATCTCCAAGACTGGCTTTGAGTGAATCATATACTCCCTGATTTCTAGCTAACCATGTAGACATGCACACCATTTGTGCATTAGAAGTTTAGACTAAGTACTATAGGAATGCTGACACCAGAAAAGAATATAACAAACAAGCACAGGGAAAGTTGTAAAAGCCTAAAAAATTGTATGAAATTCTTCTAGTCATAGTCCTTAATCTGAAGTTGTAGGAAAATGCCTTTTGGTTTTCAGTTCTTGTTCCTAAGAGTGAAGTTCAGAATAAATAACAAAGAAAAATATTGATTGGGTTTCTATCTGTGGGCAATATTTATTTTTCAGGAACTTCCTAATGTTATCAAATTCAGTAGGCATTTTCACAACGCTGGAGTCATGCCCTCACGAACATATTGTTGGGATGATTAGATCCCTATCCAGAATTCTCTGAGTCTTAAGGAATCAATATACTGAAAAAGAATTTGACTTCAAATTATATTTCTATCACTTGACTCATGAGAGTAACTAACCAGAATTTGACCAAATATAAACGTGACTCTGAATCATATTTGCAAGCTTCTGTGGCTTGGGTTCTGATTTCATTATCACTTTTCTTAGCCATGTTGCTTGGATTCAACACCAGTCCAGGATTTCCTCCCTCACTCAGTCTTCAGATCCAGAAGCTCATCTATAAGAGTTTAGGGCCAGGCACAATGGCTCACATCTGAAATCCTACCACTCTGGGAGGCCAAGGTGGGTGGATTGCTTGATCTCAGGAGTCTGAGACCAGCCTGAGCCACAGTGAGACCCTGTTTCTAAAAACAAAATTAGCCAGGCGTGTGGTGGGTGTCTATAATCCCAGCTACTCGGGAGGCTAAGGCAAGAAAATCACTTAAGCCCAGGAGTTTGAAGTTGCTGTGAGCTATGATATCACAGCCCTCTATTGAAGGTGACAAAGTGAGACTCTAGTCTCAAAAAATAAATAAATAGGGTTTAGATTTATGTTCCGTAAAGTCACTGGAAAAGTTGATTAATTTATAATGGAAAGACAGTTAAACTGTTTTCCTCTAGATATGTGTAAATTATCCAGAAAGGAAGTAAGGGCAAGCAGGAGACTTAATGAGTGTGGAGCTAGGAAATAAAGGAGAGAGAATATTTTAAGTTGAGATTGCTGAAATTTCTTCTTATAATCATGCCACCACAGAGTTATACCTCTCCAGGAACCTAAATATTCCTGTTACAAGTCTAGGTGCCCTTAGCTGGGAAAATACCAAAGAAATTCTTACTTTACAATTTTAATCTTCCCGGATGTCAGTGCACCCACATCTTTCCAATTCTACATTTTTACTTCCCATGGCCCTGGACTGTGTTTTACATCTCATTTACCTGACAAAAAAGGAAGCATCCACTTGTAATTTACTAACTGCCGTCAGTCCCAATTAGGTAGGGCTTGCTATGTCTTGTTTCCTTTTTGCTTATTTTCTAGCATTCATCTTATTTGGGTCTGTCCTCTATACACAATTACTAAGACAGTATGGGGGAGTCACTTGCCAAGTTTCAAATTAGTACTTATAATATCAGTTGAATGGGTTCTATAGGCACAAACAATAGTAAAATAGTATTATAAAAACACAAATATATAGGATTAAGATCCCTTTGTTTCTCATCCTATATGTGTGAACAAGATGATTAATACAGGATGGCACACTAGTATAGATCCTGGTACTCAGTATTATACAACTGTTAATGATTGGGGCAGAATTGAACAAACCTACCTTTTGGTCAGTCATTATGGACTAGGGGTTTTAATCAGAGCACATTTATTTTGTTCTGATTGCAGTTCTTACAAAGTTTTGACAGCATAACAGGCAAGCACTTGGGGAGGAAAAAGCACTTTAATTAGTATTAATAAAAATACTGTAAGTAAAACATCCTATAAAACATTCTTAAATTTTAAAGAAATCTGTGATGAGCAAATGGTGCTGGGACAAGTGGATAGCCTCATGAAAGAATAGAGTAAATGTCTTGACACAGTAACTAGGAAAATGACATGAAGGCTATGTTAACCAGTTTGATGAAAATATTTCAGATTGTATATAAAACCAGCACACTGTACCCCATGACTGTGGGGTAACACAGTGACATAAATGTACACAGCTATGAGTTTAAAAAAAGTTCAAAAAAAAGAGAATAGAGTTGGGTTCTTATACAATTTACAAAAATTCACTCAAAATGGAGTGTAGATCTTGATGTAAGAACAACGTTTTCTTAAAAACTAACAGAATGGGAGAAATTATTTGCAAAACATATTATATCTGGTAAAGGACTCATAAAAAGAAAACATAGGAGTGAATCTTCAAGACCCGTAAGCAATGGTTTCTAGACACGACCCCAGAGCACAAGTAATTTTAAAAAGTCAGATAACACAAATGGGAGAAATTATTTTCAAAACGTATTTCTGATAAAGGACTTGTACAAAGAATACATAATGAACTATCATTAACTCAACAATGAAAAGATAAATAATCCCATTTTTAAAAGAGCAAAGGATTTGAACAGACATGTCTCCAAAGCAGACATGTAGTTGTCCAATAAGCACATAAAAAGATATATAACATCACTAGAGAAAAGCAAATCATAACCACCATAAAATACCACTTCACACCCACCAGAATGGCTGTGATAAAAAGATGGGCAAGGACAAGCGTTAGGCAAAGATGTGAGGTAGCTGGAATGCTCATACATTGCTGGTGGGAAAGTAAAATGGAGCAGCCCTTTAAAACAGTGTGGAAGGTCCTCAAAAAGTTAAACAGAGGGTTAACATGAAAGCCAACAATTCCACTCTTACTGGGCCCTCTCATACTCACTGCCAAAGAGAAATGAAAATGTATGTCCATGAAAATTCATAATAGCCATTCATAAAATGGACACTACCCAAAATGTGCATCGCTGATGAGTGGATAAGCAAAATATAGGAAGCCTATAGAATGGTATTAATATACATTACGGTCATAAAATGAAATGAAGTTTTGATATCGCTACAACATGGAAGAACGTTGAAAACATGAGGCTAGGGAAAGAATTCGGACACAAAAGGCCACATATTCTGTTTCTCTACTTGTAGGCTATGTCCAGATTAGGCAAATCAAGAGAGACAGAAAGTAGAGGGAGGGTGGCCTGGCCCTAGGGGAAGGGGGTGGGGCGGGAAAAATGACTATAGATGGGTATTGGGTTTCTTCTGAGGTGATAGAAATGTTGTAGAATTAGTTATAATTGCAGAACTGTGAATATACTAAACACCAGTGAGTTATACACTTTTAAAATAGTGCATTTTATGGCATGAGAAATAGGTGTTAGAATTATTCACGCTTTAAGGTAAAGAAACCAAGGTTCAGAAAGGCTGAGGACTTGAGATTGGAGGGAAGTGGTGCAGTGCATTATTTAGACCAATGGCTCTCAAAATGTGCTTTGCAGGTTAGCAGCCTCGACGTCCTGTGGAAGCTGGTGAGAGATGCACATTCTCAGGTTACGCCCCATCTACTGAGTCAGAACCTTGGGGCGGGGCCGGGGCTCAGGAATTTGCGTTTTAACAAGCCCTGCAGGTGATTCTGATGCACTCTGAGCTTTGAGAGCCACTGGGTTAGTTACAGCTTTAAAAGACTAATTGCTCTTCTACTCCCTAGATTTGCAGCCTTTGGCAAGTTTCTTGACCTTTCTGAGCCTCAAATTATTCATCTGGAAAAATGATTCTTCACAGGGTTTTCATGAGGATTAAATGTTTTATCACAGGTAATGTGCTCAGAAGAGGGCTTGCCACTTAAGAACTCAGTCGTCATTGTGCAACAGTAGGGAGCTGGTCTAAGAATCCTCTAGCTCAGTGGAATATCAGCCATATTTATAAGTTTGTTTTTTCTAATAGCTACATTTAAAAAGGAAGAAGAAAAAGAGAAATTAATTTTAATAACATATTTTTAAAATACCATCATTTTAGGATGCAATTGATATAAAATTTAAGATATTTTTACCTTCTCTTTTTCATATAAAGTCATTAAAATCTATTGTATTTTGTACTTAGAGTACCTCTCCATATGGAATAGCCACATTTCTACATTTCTTTTCTTTTCTTTTTTTTTAAAAGACAGTCTCATTTTGTCACCCTGAGTAGAGTGCCATGGCATTATCATAGCTCTCAGCAACCTCTTGAGCTCAGGTGATCCTGAGGCCATCCTCTAGCCTCTGCCTCCCCACTAGCTGGGACTACAGGTGCCTGCCATAATGTCTGGCTAGTTTTTTTTATTTTTAGTAGAGATGGGACCTCACTCTTGCTCAGGCTGGTCTCAAACTCCTGAGCTCAAGCAATCCACCTGTCTCAGCCTCCGGGAGTGCTGGGACTACAGGCATGAGCCAGCACACCTGGCCTATTCTGAGGTTATTAAAACTTACCACTTGAATGATCTGAAGGACACATATAAGAGAAACACTGCTGATGTCCGAGTGGTTTTCCAGGGAGGCTGATACCTCAAGGGAGTTAATTTCTTCACTGAGTTCCCCGATTTCTTGCAGTGAAATGTTGTGAGTAGTTGACTGGGAGTAAAATATGAGGCCCTAGCAAGTCTACAAGGCCTCTTGGACCTCATCACCTAACATTCTTCCCCACACTCACTCCTCTCTAGCCACACAACCGCCTTCTTTTCCTTAAACACCAAGTTTGCTCCAACATTCCCACTGTACTGTACAGGTTCTCTGGGCCTGGAATACTCTGTCCCCAGCATTCTTTTGGCTCACTACTTTCACTTCCTCTATCTTGCTCAGATCTCTTCTCCATGAGTTCTTTCTTGATTGCATTTTTAAACACAGCCCCCTGCCCTGATTCCACAACCCCCTCCTGCATTTTCCCCATCCTGTTTTTTATCCCTTTAGCATATATCATATTGCTCTTAAACAGTTGCATACCAATGTGAAGTGGGGAGGGAGCTGTCAGGGATAGTTTGTTTTCACACATTTCTGACTTCCCCTCCATTGGTTTCTGAGCGTTTTAAGACGCAGCACATTACTTTTTTTTTTTTTTTTTTTTTTTTTTTGAGACAGACTCTCAAGCTGTAGCCCTGGGTAGAGTGCCTTGGAGCACAGCAACCTCAAACTCCTGGGCGTAAGTGATTCTCTTGCCTCAGCCTCCCAAGTAGCTGGGTCTGCAGGCGCCTGCCACAATACCTGGCTGCACACTGAGTTCTTTATCATTCTTGACACTAGAATGTAAACTCCACAAGAGCAGATTTCTGTTTTGCTCACCTAGGTACTCCATCCTAGAAGAATAGTTGGCAGAGAGTAGGTACCTCATAATTTCTTGCAGAACGAATAAATGAATTAGTTCACTCATAGACCAGACTCTTTAATACCCCGCTTTTTCCTTTCACTTTTCAGCTTGCTCTAGTATAAAAGATCAGCTGGGAGGTTTTGCACGCATGTCTAGAATTTGAACTCTTCTAACCTGTTGGTTAAGCTTGCTCAATGAAGGATTCTTCTCTGGAATTCATTCCTCTGGGCAAGTTGCCAGAGCCTGAAATGTGTTGTCTTTGGGTATGATGCAAGATTTAAGTTGGGGTTTTGGGGGGGTTTGTGTTGTTGTTTTGAGGGGCGTGTTTCAATTTTGGCTGACTTTATTGTTTTGTCTGGAGCTTTATTCCTGTGTTAAGTTTTATGTGTCCTGGTTGATCAAGCAATTTAGCAACTATTCTTCACAGAGCTATGGAATAGTAGAAATTAGAGCTGGAAAAGACCTCATGGTTGATCCAGGCCACCCCCCTGCCATTAAGTCTTGCTTCCCACAATACAATGTCCAAGGCTTTGTTCAGAGGTTTCAAATGTCCTTAGAGATTCTTTGAACGCCCATGTAATTTAATACTTCAGACATTAACAAGAATTCCCAATGTTTTGTCTAAACTTTCCCTTTCTTATTTTCATTTTATTTCTCCTATTTACGGTCCAAGGTTGCAAGCCCTTTCTATTTTGGAATTTCATACCTTTCAAAGAGGTGTGGACTTATATTTCTGCTCTGTCCATTCTTTAGTCAAACTATCCATGTGTTCCTTGATCCTTTTCATTCTCTCCGCTTAATTTTGTTTTTGGTTACTGGACTGCTTCTGAACCTTCCTTGATTTGTCGTAGTTTCACTAGTCACTCATCTAACGCTTATAACACAATGCTTTTCCTTCTGAAATCTTAGGACAAAGCATTGCTCCACCTGCCATGTGGAACTGCAGATATGGTTATACCCAAATTGCTGCTATAATCAACCTAGAGTGTTTTTTTTTATTTTATTCATCACAATATTAAATAAGTTCTGTGCAATGCTATTCACTTAAATGTACTTTAAAATTTTGATGACAATTGTACAGTATCAAACTTCTCACTTAAGACCTTGGCACCTTTTTATATCTGCAAAAGGAGAGAACATCTGCTTTAGTCTCCCATATTGTAATCTTATGAAAACAATCGTTACTCTGGGTCTAGAAAGAAATATTCCAGAGGTAAAAACACTTCACTGCCCAGCTTTCAGACAGAATCGCACAGGAGGAATTATCTTCAATACTATGAAGTTCAACTGGCACTCTCTCCAGCTTATAGTAATATATGCTAAATCAAAGCACCAATATTTGTGTTAAAGGTCAAATTTTTAAAATTCCAGATGCCAAGGACAGATCACAGGGTTGGATGAAATGGCAGTGTCAAACTGCTTGGAGAATTTCTAAACAATTATGCTCACTTTTTGTAGTTGTCATAGATGGTCACTGGCTCACAGACCCCACTTTGAGTAGCCCTTTACTGAAGGATTATATTTTCACCTTCAGATTCAGATACTTTTCAAGATAAATCATTCTCTTCTAATCATTAACATTAGACTCGATTTCACTTTTCAGCTTATTTTGTACTTCAGTTCAAAAATAGAATAACCAATAAATTAATCATTTTCCCCAAACACTGGGTTACATCTTTCTCATCTACTTGCCTTCATCTTTCCCACAGTGTGGCGATCCCTAAATTATCTCATAAAAAAATCAAATCTGAATCAAAAACACATTTAAGAAAGAAGAAAAACATTAATTTCATTGAATTTATACCACAAGTTACAGAATGATCTCTTGGTAACTGTGATGCTAGCAGCTCTACTACTCAAATTGTCACTGGTCTCTGGCAATCTAAGGTCAGGGCTAGGCTGAGAGCAAGCAGAAACCTACTCATCTGAAGAAAGGCAGGAAACACCAGCATGAATTCTACCCTGTCTGGCACTCTGCCACCAACCTGTACTTTTTGGATTTAAGACACAGATTATATATCAGAAATAACTGGAGTAGTTATTATATAAGCTGGTTATGGGATGCCATGTGCTTTCAGTTGGCATCTTTTATAGCTTGGGTATGAGAAAATTTTGGAGTTTTAGCACTCTTTTCTAAAATAGGCTTCGCTTATTTTTAGTGGATTTTAATTACTTTGAGAGGGAATTAAGAATAGACAGAAATTTCATTTTCTCAGGGAATTGAAAAAATAAAGTTTATTGGAAAACATGAAATCTGAGGAAATATTAAATATAGTAAACTGAACACATGTAATACATAAGTTACACATTGGGCTTTTTACGATCTAAAAATCTATTCCAAGAAAAAGAAAAAATCGAAATTTGAAGACTTATGAGCTTGTTTCAAAAAATAGTAAAAATAAGTTCCAGCTGGTATTAGAACAGGGATAGTCTTAACTCATGGTCAAGGTACAACACGGAACCGGGGTAAATAATGGCACAGGATGGGTGAGGTGTTGACAGAAAGAAACTTTAAATGCAGAACTTTTTCACTGCTTTTTAAAAGGGAAATTTAGAAAAGAAAGAAAATATATACATAGAAATAGCAGAGAAAGTATACTGAAACAATATATCGAGTGAAGTTTTCTTTACACAATTTTCTGAAAGCAAGCTCATGGCCAATGTGGATTAATCATTAATGAATTTAATAAAGTGAACAGATTATTAGCTCCTAAAGCTACTCATTTTGTTTTTCAAATGTTTCAATGTGCCAGATGTTTCATAAAAATAGTTTTTATTATTTAAAATGATTTATGAAGCTATAATGCCCAACTTTTATTTCTGAGTTAAAATGTAAGTGTTAAAAACCGTTAACAGACAAACAGAATTTACAGTTCAGTTAGCAGTCACTGAATGTGAAAAGAGTTCTTAAAATGCTCCTCTTCAGAGCCATTCTCGTTCCCATAGAAACCAATGTGAAATCCTGGAAAACAAGGTAAGTTCTAAAATAATCACCATTATAAATACCCATTATATAAATGTAAATACAGGCAATTGAAATGATTTAGATGATTTTGAAATTGCATATCATTTCCCAAACCATAATGATTCCTTCAGAGTGGTTCTTGTCTGTCATATAAATACAGCATTTACAAAATTTTAAAAATTCTTATGATTTACTTGTGAGACCATAATCGCCTTTTCAAACAAGTCTTAGGCATGCAAATATCGATTTTTTAACAGGTATTTTGGTGCAGGATGGGTATTTTTTTTGTCTGGGCCTTCACTTTGTGGTAGATTAAGTACTTCTCATTATTAGCATTTGAATTTTATATAACTGTTTCTTTATTCACCCCTAATTGTTCTCCAATGAGATCTAGATATTTTAGAGGGTTATTTTACACTTCTGATTTTTCCCATTTTTATTGGTACAGGCATTTTTGTCCTGATAAAAAAGCTAAAAAATCTTCTTCTATTGAGACTGTGATTCTTCCCAAATCCAGAATCAATCATTGGATGTACAGTACTCACTATAATAATGATGATATTAGTATGCGTTATTCACAGATACATGTAGTATATACCTTTTAAGAAGAGCTAAGACTCCTAATATTTAATAAGCAAGAACATTTCAGAGGAACATTTCCAACAGTGAGAAGCAAGCATCTGTATTTAGTATAGTATGGTTATTAAAGGAGCCACAAGTTATAGACTAGTTACTCATTATTATGAGCTGGATCAATGTTCAGAAACTCAGATTTTCATTCCTGTTGATTCTATCTAGATCTTTGCTTTTTAATGTATAGCAATATTTACATCACCGAGGACCTTGTTAAAATTATAGAATCTCTGGGTGCAAAAATATAGTTAGAATGAACAATTTTTGATACAATAACAAAGTGACTATAATCAACAATAAGTTACCTTTAAATAACCATAAGAGTGGAACTGGAATGTTCCTAACACAAAGAAATGATAAAAGCCTGATGGATACCCCAATTACCTGGATTTGATTAATTCACATTGTACGCCTGTATCAAAATGTCACACATAACTGTTGCGGAGGTGGGGTCCCAGTTCTCTGAACCCAGTTGACTTGGTTCAATTACTTAGCTGAGCCAGAAAGTTCAAGTGAGGCACAGGGGTAACTGAAAATAAAAACGAGCGCGAACTGGAAATAAAACTGCAGCAGCACAGGCAGCTTGAATAGAGCACAAAATGACTTGTACAAGTTTCAGTGTAATAAAGGGAAATTATATTTAGGAAGAACAAAGAGAAAGGTTAGAGCACTTCCCAAGAGACTTGGAGGTGGGTTCTTCTCAGGCAGAAGCAGAAGTAAGAGAGAGGGAGACCCAAAGGCCTGCAGGGTATAAACACCCTCACCTTTTAAAATTGGTTGCAAGTCTTTTATTGGTCTCTGTGCCTCCAGGCAGTATTTTTCTATTAGTCATTGATTGTTTATTTTTATTGGTCATTGGTTACCTAGGTTATTTCATATGTGTATTCTTATGGGCCCTCCAGACTTCCTGGTTCAGCAGGCTAGGTTTTTCTCCCACCTCCCCTTAAAGCTCCTTTGTGTCTCTTTTAAATAACCTACAAAGATACACAACTATTATATACCCATAGTAATTAAAAAGAAAAAAAATGTAGAATCACAGGCCCTACATAAACTGACAGAATCAGATTCTGAATTTTAACAAGATCACCAGAGATTGAAATGCCCAGTAAAGTTTAGATGTATAGACAGTACCAAATATTTGCTCCAGGAAAATTTTAGAAGTTTTAGGTAGACTGATGGAAACTAACAGAACTCACTAGATGTAAACTCTAAGAGTGAAGGAACTGTGTGTGCATATGACATCTGTACAGTGTATAGCTCAAAGCAGAATCTATAAACAATGTTAAATAACTTGGGGAAAAGAGAATAAAAAAGATCTCTTTATTTAAAAATTATCATTTTCAAGTTTTGTATTTTTAAAGAAAATAATCTTACATATTATTTTTAGCCACCTCTCCCCTATAAATCAAACTGTTAAACATATCACATACCATATCAACCCAAAATGGATTAAAGGCTTAAATAAGACTTGACAATGTAAAAATTTTAGAAGAAAACATAAGGGAAAAACTTATAACATTGATCTAGGCAATGATTTCTCAGATACGACCTGAAAAGCACAAGCAACAAAAGCAGAAATAAACAAGATGGGACTACATCAAACTCAAAATCAACAGAATTAAAATGCAACCTATGGAATAAATGAGAGAAAATATTTGTAAAGCACATATCCGATAAGAGGTTAACATCCAACACACATACAGAACTCCCACAGCTCAACAGCAAAGAACCCAAATATGCCAATTAAAAATCAATCAAATGATTTGAATAGACAGTACTTCAAAAAAGATATGCAAATGGATAACTTTATATGAAAATATTCTTAACGTTGTCAATTCTAAGGAAAATGCAAATCAACAGTGGCTCATGCCTATACCCTTAGCACTCTGGGAGTACACAACAGGAGGATCCCTTGAGTTCAGCAGTGCAAGACCAGCCTGAGCAAGAGTCAGACTTAAAAAAATAGAAAACTAACTGGGTATGATGGCACATGCTGATAATCCCAGATATTTCAGGGGCTGAGGCAAGAGGATTGCTTGAGCCCCAGAGTTTGAAGTTGTTGTGAGCTAGATGATGCCACAGCACTTTACCCAAGGAGACAGATTGAGACTCTGTTTCAAAAAAAAAAAAAAAGAAAGCAAATCAAAGCCACAATGATACCCACATTGTTACCTTACACCTATTAGAATGGCTTTTTATCAAAAAACAAGAGATAAGATTTGGTGAAAAATGTGGAGAAATTAGAACCCTCGTACACTGCTGGTGAAAGTGCAAAATGGTACAGCATCTATAAAAAATCGTATTAATTTTCCTCAAAAAATTATAAATAGAACTACCATTTGATCTAATCATCCCATTTCTAGGTAAACATATATTTCCAAAGGAATTGAAATGAGGATCTGGAAGATCTGTCTGCACTTCCAGGTTTACTGTAGCATTATTCACAATAGCCAAGACATGGAAACAACCTAAATATCTATCACTCGATGAATGGATAAAGAAAATGTGGTATAGCTCAGCTGCCTTAACTCTTTCTGGCTAATTAGATCTGCCCTCCTGTAGTGAACTTGAAGGTGCCTTTGAAATCTGTTTTCCTCCAGACATTAGCCATTTACATTGACTCTTATCCTTTCTCCCTAGATAGACCTTGGAAGGTCAACCTGACATGGTCCATGATCCATTCTGCCTAGTTACTAAATAGACACTCCATAGTACATTTAAGGATTTGGGGATTTATAATATAACTAACATCATGGGGATCTCTAATGAAACGTTTAGGAAAAAAAGAGTTACCGGAGACAAATAGAATCATCTACTATAAAATACACTGGTAACTTGATTTCCTACCTGTGAAGTTAAAACTATTTCATCAATTACAGATATGATGTGATATGTAGGTGAAGGCATGGTTTTAACTACAAATGCTTCTCATAAGAGGTTTTGAGCACTTCCTAGCTATAGATAGCTATGTTAATCCTAGGGTTGTATTTTCTTATTCATTCCACCTCTTTACCCTCTGTACTTTGACTTACATTTATATGAGGTTTTTATTTTAATCATTTTCCTATATTTGTGTGCATTTAATAGTGTAAGAAAGAAATGGTTCTGGGGGTTCTTGTGTCAATCATTGGCCTCACTGCACACTGGGATGGTTTATTTCCTGTCCTTTAAGAAAGTCCTTAGGATATAACAGCTCCACTGTTTCATAACACTGTGACCTTGGCACATTAGCAACCTCTCTGTGTCTCAGTTTCCTCAAGTACAAAATGAGTTTAAGTTGTACTCACTTAACAGGGGTGCTGTAAAGAGGATTAAATGAGTAAGTACACAAAATGGGGGGTGGCACCTGTGGCTCAAAGGAGTAAGGCGCTGGGCCCATGGCCCCATATGCTGGAAGTGGCAGGTTCAAACACAGCCCCAGCAAAAAAAAAAAAAAACACAATATGGGTTTGGCCTAGTGCCTGATACAAAGTAAATACTATATACACTTTATTATTAGTTATTATAATTGGGGAGGGACTGTCTTCTTTGTAATTTATCAGCAAGATATCATCACTAAAGAAACAAAACCCACTCATAACTTTTAGAGTCAAAAGAAAGAACCTGAGATATTTTAAAATATAAGTTCCTTATTTAGTAATAGCTAACATGTATTTATCACTTATTATATGCCAGTCTTTGAGCTATGCACATTATAGACATAATCTCATTTAATCTTGACTCTGCAAATTACCAAAATGTACTACAGAGAAATTAATTTGTCCAAGCCCCTTTTTAGAAGGAATTGAGCTTGGCTTTATAAACTTGTCTACAAATATATATTCTTATGTGCTTAGTTTAGCTAACCAATAATGGCTCTCACACTTAAATATCTTCCCAAGTTTTTCTATGTGCCATGACTATTGAAACAAGAAGTTGTTCATTGTGCTAGGTCCCATGACAATTGAAATGAGAAGGTATTTCAGCTCCAGCATTCTGGATTTCATGAACCAGTATGAGTGGAAAATAGGAGCTGGGTGCAGTGGTGTATATGTAGTCCTCCAACTACTCAAGAGGCAGATGCTGCCTCTAAAAAAAAAGAGGCTCAGCGCCCACACACAGTGGTTACAGCACCAGCCACATACACCAAGGCTGGTGGATTTGAACCTAGCCCAGATGAGCTAAGCAACCATGATACTTGCAACAGAAAAACAGTCTGGTATTGTGGTGGGCAGCTATAGTCGCAGCTACTTGGGAGACTGAGGGAAGAGAACAAGCCCAGAGTTGGAGGTTGCTGTGAGCTGTGATGCCATGGTAGTCTACCGAGGGCGACATAGTGACACTCTGTCTCAAAAAAAAAAAGAGAGAAAGAAAATGAAGAGAATGAGATGTGAACTTATTTTGCTATTAATTTTTTTCTATTGCTAAAGATTGATACAAATCTTATCATATATCAGGTGAACTAATCAAAATAGGTTCAAGAACTAGAATTTGATTTTCTGGAAGTTTAGGCAACGTCTCTATTTTTTGCATTCTTTAAAAAATTGTTTTAATTGACAAAAATATGTTTGTGGTGCATAACATTATGCTTTGAAATACATATACAGGGTGTATATTGCATAATGGCTAAATTAAACTAATTAAAATATGCATTACCTTATATATTACTTTATAGTAGTGAGATACCAGTATTTTAAACAACCTACAAATCAAAATAGTATGATATATCATGACCGTATTGCTTCTTAAAATATTAGATTTAATTATAGTTCTCATCCAAATTTATTCTCTATTTAGTTGCACCGTTCTCTGTATTACCATATACTTTATTCATTTCTCACATAACTTCAAGGTGGAGATTCAAATGAATTACTGTTCCATTATGATTCATCTGTTTACATGTCTCTGAGTAGAATACAAGCTCCTTAAGAAAAGAACTTTATCTACGTTTGACTCACAATACCTGGTAGGTCATATGAACTACAAGATGTTGAATGAAGAAAATAGGATTTAAATATATGAACAAGTATGTATATCAAATTTTATAATAATACCCAGTTTGTATGTGTTCCATAACATTCCTCCATTATATATATATCTATATATATATCCTCCATATTATATTCCTCCATTATATATATATATATTCCTCCATATTATATATATATGTATTATGTATGGAGTTCCATATAGATCCCCAATATATCCAAAATGACACTTAAATGCTCTTCACAAAATTGTAAATGACATAGTATTTGGAACCCATAAAAAATGTTACACATGTCCTTTTTTACATATTTTATAACTTGTAAACTAGAGTTACTAAACACACACACACACACACACACACACAAATTCTAGTTAACAGGCTATTTACCACAAAGTAATTCCAAGCTGGAGAAATACTGCATAACGTAAAAGACTGGAGATTGGAATCAGGCAAACAAATCTGCATTTAAGGTGTCTAGCACTACCTGCGTGACTTTGGCTGTTTCTTTCCGATCTGAATTTTCTGTGATGTGGAGATATTTAATACCATTCCTAGGGAATTGGTTTAAAGGCTGAACATATTGTACGTTAAGGGCCTGGCACTTTGAAGGATGCAGTCACTTCATCTCTTTAGATTGCCTTCCTCAGTGATAAACTAAGTAAAGACTGTTTAATTTTTTTAACACATTATGTGTCCCTTGCAGTCAGAGAAACCGACTCTGATCTCAACTTTAGCAATTAAGAGCGCTGGAGTAAAACGGTAAAGACGAAAAACCCGCCTTTCTAACTCAGGACGGTTAAGCCCTCAGGAAGCGCCGGGAGGACCTCCGGCATCCCAGCATGCCCCGCGCAGCACCGGCAGTTCTTGCCGCGAGTCTCTATGGTATCGCGTACTGAGGGTGCTGCAGCAACGGTGGCGGCCGTGTGTGGGACGAGTGAGAGTTCCAACTTTCCTACTGTTCTGGGCGGCGTTGGGCGCAGAGGTCGCGATGTCAGAGAAAAAACAGCCGGTAGACCTGGGTCTCTTAGAGGAGGATGACGAGTTCGAGGAGTTCCCTGCCGAAGGTAACCGGCTGGCCCCTTGGTTTCCCGGCCGCGCAAACGGTGACTCAGGCCTCCCGGTGGAGGCGGCCGGGCGCACGGGCCCCGCTCGGGGTACCTGCGGGAGCACTGGGCTCCTGCGGCCGCCACTCGAGGCCTTGGCACTCAGCCTTCGGTGTGCCGCGACTTCGTGTCGGGGGCATCATGCTGGGACTCTGGCGAGGCCCAGTAGCTTTTGCTGCCTCCCTGGAAGGAGCTGGGTGATCGGGACCCTAGCCTGGCGGGCTGCCCACCACTTAATTAGTGCCTACATAACTTCTTTTCCCCATTTTCTTTCGGTTTAGCAGCCTGCCTTTGCCAGTTCAAACCTTTCCGGAACTAAACTTTTGGTCCTAGTCATGCCAGTGCTGCTTGCTTACAGGACGTCACAGATGGAGCCTGTTAAGTTGGATGGGACGATCAGGTGTTGGGTGCAGAGTTTATGTTACTGCCTTATTCCTGTTCCTCACCACTTTTAGTCTTTTTCAGACTTACAAGTTTAAGGCTTTATAAGACCCAGAACTTCTGCATTTTGATTTAGCTTCAAGGGTAAAGAGGAACTTTTAGTTTTCTCATTGTAGATAATAGCAGATAGGGAACATTTATTGAGTGGCTGCTGTTTTCTGGAACTTGTCCCAGTACTTTGTATTAACATATACCATTTTTACAAATACAGGAAGTGGGTACTGATATCTCCATTTTTCAGGTAAAGAAACTGAAGCTTTGCAATAAATAGTTCAGAAACATTCTTAGTGTCTCATAACTGGCTAGAAATGGTGGAATTGGAACACCTGGCCTGATTGATACCAAGGCTTTTAACTTTACCTATATAGCTTCTGTTATACACTGTTGTCTGATTGGTTTTCAAAATTGGCTGCTTTTCTGGCTAGTTGTTGTAAGTAGGATTCATAAATTTTTACCTTGTAAGAACGGAGGTTACTATTGGGCAGGCTTTCTGAAGGTAATAGGAAGAGAATTGTGACTAATGGCTTACACATCTGTTGCATCAAGCAATTACTGCTTCACTAAAATTGTCCTAAGTTGTATACCCCATCATGGTCCTGTGGTGCATAAAACCACATAGCTGGAACATTTGCTCTATTTATTTGTACTCTATTATTTTCTTTTGTGGAAGAGAACATTAGTATGCGTGCTAGACAAGCTCATAAACTAACCCAAAACACATTTCAGTTCTGGAATTCATTATATTGTGGGGATTGTTAGCTTTTTGTTTTGGTAGTGGATTTATCTGTTCAGTCATGTTTTCTTTACCTCACTTTCAAGTTGTTTTACAATCTTTCAACATAGAAAAGTAGTAGAAAACTGGCTTATTGAAGGCAGGATCCACTTTTTGCTCAGACTTCATATTTCAAATAGTTAGCATTATTATTTGTCACATACAAAGCACAGTGTTAGGCGCCTTAATTATTATATAATCTGCTTATCACTGACACCCTGAGGAAGTGATAGAGATAAAAAACAACAATAAAACCCCAATTTGCCGTTAAGTGTCCAAGCTAGTATTTGAAAGGTCTGACTGTCCAATTCAAACTGTCTCTAACATCTAGCAGAGTATCTGACATGTAGTAGGTGGTCAATAAATGATTGTTGAATGAGTGAACCTGCGTTTAAAATAAGGAGTTGAGAATCAAGGATTTGAAAAGCATCTAGAGATAACCATGTGTCTGATGATATACTTGACTTTTTTCAGGAACTTTTATTGCATCAGCTTTTGTAGAGTGTGTAGTCTTGTTTTACATAGTTTATGTTGTGAGTAGCAGTTTATTTAAAATGTTGCTAGTTACATTGTAAAAAAAATCTCAAAGTTAAAAGGAAGAGCAAAGAAAATAATCTTTCTGAAGACAGAGGACTCACAGTGGGTTAGTTTAATAGTTTTGAGTAATTTATCATTTATTAGTTTCTTTACAGAATATTTGTTTTCAGGTTTGAATATGTAGAACCTAATTTATTCAGGAATCTTTATACATTAGAATAAAAAACATTTGAAATGCTTTTATTTTCTGATTTCTGTGTTCTCTGGCTTATGATCTAGGAAGATTTTTCTTTATTTGAATTATATTTTGCTGGATACCAAATCAATGAAACCACTCAAGTTTACTAATGAAAACTGTTCTGATAAATAACAAAACCAAAAAGAAAGACATTTTGGAAAAATATCACCAAAGAAATATTTCTCTTTTGAGACTGTACATTTCTTCCATGTTTTCTCTTTTAAGAAAGAGACATTTCTTTCATGTTTGGCCTAGTCATGGTCTAGGCTCAGGGGTCCTCAAACTTTTTAAACAGAGGGCCAGTTCACTGTCCCTCAGACCGTTGGAGGGCCAGATTGCGGGGCCCGGACCAGTCAGCTGCTAAGCAGGACAGGCAGTGGCAGCAAAACACCCGGCGGGCCAGACAAATGTCCTCGGTGGGCCGCAGTTTGAGGACACCTGGTTTAGGGTCTGTTACTCCAAGTGTGATCCATGGATCAGTAGTCTTGGCATTTTCTGGTAGCCTGTTAGAAACACAGGATCTCATTTTTCAACCTAGACGTAGTTAATGAGTTTGGATTTTAACAAGATTCCTAAGATGTGTATGTACATTAAAGTTTGGAAAATTCTATTTTGAAAAAGTGACCTATTTTGAATCTTTCTGGTATATGAGTTTTAAGTTCAGTTATTAATACCCTGATTTATTCTCAAGTTTTTTTCCTTCTTTGGAAAATTCTTTTTCTTGTGGTTGTCTTTATGCTAAGTATATCATTGACAGTGATAAATATGTCACTGCCAGATTTAAATTAACATTCCCGCGCTGTTAACGAAGCCTGTAATCATCTGTGCAATCTACAGAAAGTCTTACTTTCTGGCTTTGTGGAGTCTCAGGTGCTCTGGAAAGTGGATGATGTTAACTTTAGAGTAACTTGCAATATAGAACTTCACACATGAAAGTCATTACTGAAATTAAGGATTGTCCATCTTTTGGGAGTGTTGCAGCTATGTCTTATTCTGGACATAGAACCTGGACAAGAACCTGTTTGGTAGGCTATCTATCCATTTACTCGTTTTAAGGAAAGGGAATTTTATTTTAAAAAGAAACTAAGGTAGCATGTTTTCATGGAAACCTCATTGTTTCTTCTCAGTAGTTCTTCAGTGTAAAGTGTAACATTATCAGGATTCTCAGAAAG
The DNA here is from genome assembly GCA_963575145.1 of Galago senegalensis. Lineage (NCBI taxonomy): Eukaryota > Metazoa > Chordata > Mammalia > Primates > Galagidae > Galago > Galago senegalensis. The sequence goes on along the minus strand of CAUYTI010038218.1, from coordinate 1,543 downwards.
TGCAAAAGAACAAATGCTTTATTTTTTCCTTCCTTATTTATTCTCTGAATCTGTGTTACTTGGGAAGTTCCTCACAATTATGCTAATTGATGGGTATGTAATCTACTGGTTGTTAACCAGGAATTGTTAAAAATTATGCTTAGGATCTTTGTGAAGTGCATTACCCGACTTCTTGGCAATTTCAACTGCTTAAGAGTAAGTAGGCTTTTTTAGGAAGACACTTAAGGTCTTGGGCATTATTGATTTTAATATAATTTTCAAGGCTTTGAAACGGATAGGATATTAGAACTGGAGAGCAACTTCAAGTCTAGAGAAGATTTCATTTTTTATCCATCACACAGGTTGTTGATAGTAGAAATCTAAAACTGAAGTACTCCCTAATAAAGTTGAAACTTAGAATACTTTTTCATATCAGATATTGAAAAGAGTTTTAAGAGTTTTATTATTTTCCTTTCTCTGACAATTAGAAGTGGATGAGAGTAAAAGTGGAAAGGAAATAAGTGGTTCTCCTCTTCTTGTGTGAGAATAGAGATGTTTTATTTTAAGGGACATTTTAAAAAATATTTAAAATAACTGAGTTTGCCTGCAAGCATCAATAATATATGCCAGAGAGTGCAGAATACTACCCACCTATTCCCCTTGAGAAATTTCTGGATAGGACAGCTCTTATTGTTGGGAATCTGTTGAAGCAGATAATGGACTGGGGATACCCTTATGCTGTCAGTGTTCTAGAACAACTGAGGCACTCTTACCTCTGCCTAACAAAGCAGGACATCTTATAGTGATTCTTAACCAAGGAAATGTTTTCAGATGTCACTTTTACTTGATAGGTGGCAGTGTGAAAAAAACTGCCAAAATCTAGTGAATAGAGGTTAAGGATTTTAAGTGTGTACTGTGCATGGACAGCCCTGCACAAAGAGGAATTCTTTATTTTCCCTTTTTTATTTTTTGTTATTAATTCAACAAAGAAGAATTCTTATGAAAAGTGCCATTGAGAACTACATGAATACTGTATACCAGCTGGACTAAACAATCAATAGAAGGGTTCCTTAGAATCTTAAATGCAACTATTATTAACAATGCTAGACACTGTACTAGTCCGTTTACCTCGTAGTTGCAGGGGCTTTGCTGTTTGCTACAATATAGTAGATATATTACAAACACTATCAAATGGTTAAATAGTGGTAGCAAGAATTAGAAAGTTCATGTTACTAAAAATTAAGGAAAAATATATAATCTATATAATTAATGGCAGAATACCTATTGAATGTCCATTACTGGTAATTGTATGCAAGAATAAAGTTTTTGAAATCCAGAATGAAATAAACATGATGACTCTAGAATCAGACCTAGGTTCAAATCCATCACTTTTTTTCTTTTTTTTTTTTTCTCTTTTCTTTTTCTTTTTCTTTTCTTTTTTTTTTTTTTTTTTTTGAGACAGAGCCTCAAGCTGTCCCCCTGGGTAGAGTGCCGTGGCATTACAGCTCACAGCAACCTCCAACTCCTGGGCTCAAGCGAGTCTCTTGCCTCCGCCTCCCAAGTA